>CAIGRN010035385.1:0-46647 GCA_903798345.1 Fraxinus anomala
GGTTCATCTATATCGTTAGCAATATAAAAATCTAGTCTAACATTATATTGAAATTAAACAAGCAAAAGTGGAATGATATCACCGAAAATTGATCAAACTTGAACAAATATGAAATTAATTGAATTGGCCTTTGTTTTTCCAATCCACGTGTGATTCGTCTTTCTGCATCCTCTGTCCATATAATTAATATAGCCAAAAACTTGACCAATTCTCTCACTGTGTGTATCACTTTCCTACAATTGCACATTCAAGAATTGCCGCCACGTGTATATATAATATAAATCTTTCCAGAGCCACATAATTATTTTGTCTCTTCTGATTTCAATTTGTAGCCTCTCTCTTTTTCTCTTTCTCCTCGGCTGCGTATATCTTTTCTCCGTTTATATATATATATATAATCTAATTATTTTTGATCCAACAAAAGTCCAACCAAATTGAGGCTCAATTAATTAATGTTTGCTTTCCAAATCATCAACTCTTTCACGGAACGCAAGTCAGTCCTTGTATTTTTTATTTTGCCATTTTTCTCCATCTTTTCCTTCATTTCTTCAATTCATTTTCCATTCAAAGAGTTTTACCTATTAAACATAAAATATAACAATTTAGAATATATTTTGTCAAAAAGACTATCAAATATAGTATTTTAGGTTCTAAATATGTGTAAAAATTACACTTATCAATAAGTAACTTTTTAAATTTTGATTAATAAGTAGTGATTTATATTAATGTTCAGTGACCATTGATTAAATTAACTCTAACTTTTTTACTAGGAATGTTATGAACCCTCTTGGTGGAGAGACAGAAGAGTGGCTCAACACGTGCAATTCCATCAATGCCATTGACGTTCCAGGCATTGCTGATGTTGAGTCTTTTGCTTTTGAGCTGACGTATATATTGGTAATGTCAATGTCGTTGATGGAATTGAACTTGTAGAGCCATCGCCTTCAAGATGGTTCATAATAATTCTAGAAAACGAATCAGAATCGTGTTCATTCTAGTTAATGGTTTTTCATTCCCTCGACCATAAACAGACAACGCCCATTGAAAAACGACACTTGTACTTTTTTTTTTTTTTTGACATTATAATTGACATGACTGACATGTGTTGATTGAGTGAAAAATTTGTCAAATTTAAATTGTCCAATGATGTGTTGCAACTCGACAAAATATAAAAAAATATGTAAAGGATAATGTACACGTGAAATGATTAAATCCCATTTATATATCCTTTCTTGTAACTTCCAATTTCCTTGGGTTTTTTTATTCGGGTTTTGCTACAAGTCCATCAGGATTACATACATGTGACACTGTGTCATTAGTTGGGAAAAAAAACAATTTCCTCTTACTAATGACATATTACCACATGTAAATTATGTAACAAGTAGAATAATCCTTTTGATTCAGAGTTTGACATGGTGGCACAATTAATAGTAGACGTATTCAGACCAATGACATATTACCACATGTAAATTATGTAACAAGTATAATAATCCTTTTGATTCAGAGTTTGACACGAAGGCACAATTAATAGCAGACGTATTCTGGGTTGTTTGTCCTTCAGTTACCAAAAATACGACTAATTATGGAAGTCATAATTTTCCCTTTTCAATGAAGTCTCCCAATTTTCTCCACGTTAGCTTTAATTTCAATAGAATCACTAAATTAGATTTTTAGTGAATTTTGATAAAAATTGATGAAATATATAATTAAAAAATTGTAAGACCAATGAAATATGTAGTTAATATTGATTGTTTGACTTTAACTTAAATTAAAATTTGATTTTAATCAAAACCAAACAGGAGCTCAAATTCATGATGCGGGTCAGGAGTATAAACCAATTCTTTCACAGCACGAAAAAAAATAAAAATAAAATCATTAAAATACAACGCTGTTACATTTAAGTAAGATACTAAGATCAATCTACAATCCTAATCAAACATATAAAGCACCATTACAAGGAAATCAGCCATATCTCACAGAACAAAATTTCCCACATTGATTAGTAAAACTGAAACATACTTATTTCATCTGCTGCTATCCATGGAATTTTCTGGACAAAGCAAGCACTTTAGTTCTTCTTCAAAAGTAATTCTGTACAGTGAAAGCAGTTGGCAATCTCTCCAGTCCCAAATTAGTAATAATTTGCGCAGAAAATGATAGTAGCCTGGAGCTCCATATCTTGTATAATTATTCATTTCAGTTGATCCTCATAATTCTTGGGCATCCAGGTCAGGCTTCGAAGGATATTCAAGACCCTGTAGAGCAGGTATCCGCCTTAAATCTTCTTCCGAGTAAGCTGGGATAAACCAGTACCTCTTGTCTGTTCCAAATACCTAAACAGAACAGAATATCTTGTGAAAAGATACATAAATCGAAGGCCACAAACTAAAAAGGTGGCAAAAACTGAAATAAGATTTTTCTGCAGTTTCAATTAGTGGTTTCTGCAAGGAAACTACAAATGAAATAATTTACTAATTGGTGAAGAAGGAAGAAAGGCAACTGATTTTAGAGGATTTAGCCCCAGAGGGAGCAGAGTTATTAAAATTGTGCAGCACACACCTCAAGTCCTGGTAACTTGGTGGTGTTGTTATAAGCAAGCTAGTTCTATAGTTAGGCATTCAGGCTATCAAAAGAAGTACCTATCCAGGATTTGTTCTGGACAAGACTAGAATAATGAAACTTGCTCCAGGGGAAGACTATAAACTAATTGCAACCACGTCTAATAAATTGCAAGTTTATAATTCGAAGACATATAAACTCACATAAGCCATGAAGACAAATTTTTAATCATAAAACGTAGCTAGCCTGCGGTAGAAAAAGGCCTTGTACATTTTGGCTTTTGCCCAAAGAATATGATGCATGAATCATTTGGAGATCTTAATGATCTGTGTGCATGCTAGAGGAGTTCTTGCTCACTCATACTTTCAAATATTACTCGATAATTATTCAAATGTAGATAGTTGAGCCGATCTTCAAATCAAAGTTCAAAGTATTGGTTCCGCTGACAAAAAAGAAATGATACGTGAAATCCAAAAGCGATCCAACCTGTTCAAAGTTCCTTTTCCGTCCGAGATCATAACGCCATTTGGGAGTAGTCTTCTTCTCATAAGCCTGAATACAAGCCAATGAAAACATCAGTCTAATCTCCATATCAACTTCAGTTAGAATATATCTTTGTTAAAGAAGAAAACAGCTTTGACAGGATCAGTCAACTTCAAATATATCAATCCAACCTATCCCCTTCTCTCTGTCTACTAGAATAGTACCCACTGAACAGTTTTCTCTAGCTATTTTGAATGTTTTAAAGGATTCCAAGGGAATTGCAATGCATAAGTGTTAAATAAGAAAAATTGGAAACCATGTACACCCAGTGCATATAATAGCATTGATCTCAACAGTGGAAATTAAAGCATCCTAAAGATCTTAATCAGAAATTAGGACATCCAGGGATATTCTTTCAGGGTAATGAATATTATGCGCACATAGTGTACTCTGTTCAGAGGACATTTTCCATCAAGGCTAAATTATAGAAACATGGATTAGCACAATACCTCAATGGTTGTGGTATTTCCTGCCACTAATGATATGTGCATAATCAGAAATCCCAAAACACTCAAAGAAAATGCCAAGTTTAATACTGCAAAACAAAAAGATTCATGAATAAAACAATATAAGGCCACAAGCTGCGGCTGGACCAAAGTATTTGTGAAAGGAATCTTTGACCTTACCAAAGGCTAGGAAAGTGGTTGCAAGAGTTCCAGGAGTACCAGGTATATCATCATCAGTAAAGAATACAATAAAATGTGGCAGCAATGATAATGTAACAAGACTTGTTTCAAGGAATGTATAGAACTGCACAACGAAAGAAAGTCATCAGTTATCTAACATCAACACGTTTTTAAACACCAAGTAATTAATAAATTTTCAAATGCCAGGAGTAAGGTATTATCAAATGGAACAATAATCAGCATCCACCAGGAAATAGAACTTAATAAAAGATATGAAAAAGGAGTTGAGATCTGCTGTCCTATTAACTGTCCCGTCAATTAAATCTTGATACTTCGTTTTAATTTTCCACATCATCCATTTTTAGTTCAGTTTCTACCCAGAAATAATAACTTGTTTGATGCTTCAATTCATTGCCCATTATGTCTTCTGATAATTTATAGAACTGGATTCAAGACTTGTTACAGAGCTTATCGTAAAAATTCTCAACAAAAAATTCAAATCAATAAGATATGCAGAAAATAAATGGAATAGATTCAAAACCATATTGTAGAAATCACAGAAAATAACCAGAAAATTGACTAATATGTCTGGGAAATCACAGGAAAAAACCAACAAAGAACCAGGTTACGGATTGCAGAGAAAGCTATTTCATAATACAGATTGTACAGATATGATTGAAAAAATAAAAATAAAAAATGAGGAAGACAGTACATTTATAAGGAAATGCAGATCCACACAAAACCATTATCTGTTCCCAAATCTCCATTAATATAATAAAATCAGATCTTAAAATGTGGTCATTCTATGTTTATCATGAAGAAGTGGATTTTTTTCTCAAAAATCAGATTAGATATGTTCTCAGTTCTGTTGGTAATGTGGAGGAGAAGACGATAGTTCTCTATTATCTTTCTTTTTTTACCTTTTAAATATTTAAATTTTTTATCTGATATTGAGTTTAGACACATATAGAAAGATTTGATTGGCTAGTCAGCCAATGGCACAGCAGATCTCAACTCGTGAAGAAGACACGCTCAAACTGTCCAGATTCAGTGCATCCTTTTGAAGAAATCAACATCCACAGGAAGTTAAATATAAGATGATATATTACAGCAAATACATTTATCCTAGAATCTGAAGGTTAACAACAAAACCTAGTCATGAAAAAAAAAAAAAAATTATTCATTTTTAGTAGGGATGTCATACCAGGAAGAGAAGGAAATACTTGTAGTTCAATGCCCCAACACAATTGACCACCCATACACAATGATGATCCATTTTCAGTACACACCTCCCACCTAATCAAAAAATTCATTACTCTTAAAAAATCATATAATGCTATAATTTCTAAGAAATGCTATGTATGAAGCAACTCACAAACAGAGCAATGATGACACCGAGGTGGTTTTAACTGGTTACACTTTCTACAAAATCGGATTCCCCGGTTCTCCAGGTCTGCTGGAAATTCTGTTGCGGTCAATGGATCGGTATCTCCTCTTTCTTCATCCACTTTTGGCCTCCAATTTGGCGGCACAATACCCGGCTCCGTAAAAACAACAGAAAAATAACTCCATAATAGCATGGCTAACTGCATAACCATTACAATGACTAATTATTCAGCTTCATTACATGTTATATTTTGCATATGGTCGTCACATTTCCAACAAACCAAAAGTGGCTAAGAGCTAGAATGATCAAATTGCAACCCATAACTCATTTACAGTGAGATTCTTAGCTAGATGATTGAGATCCCAGTGAATATTTTTTAGCTATATTTACCATACTTCCGTTAGTTTTGCCATTCAAATTAAAGAAAACAAATCAAATAAAGCAACCTTAGCTTTCAGACACTATAATCGACCAAACATTGATTCAAATCCAGCAGAAGAAGCTAATAAAATCCACAATATTAACATTCCAAAATTGCCCAACTAATTCCTTGAAGCTTACCAGACAGTGAAACAAGATCAAGACGACAAAAGCAAGTAATGCCTCGGTCCCTCCGGCTTCGAGGGCCGGCCCATAATTGTTAATCACCACCGCATAATAGGTGACGCCGACAACGCCAAGAACCAGTAATATCATGATCGATCCCAGCCCCCTCAGAGCTGTGCAGAATTTGAATACATTCCACGCCATCACTGCTCCAGATCTATACATAATATAAACGATCAATTACAACAATAATATCCCCAAAAGTAAAAAAATACGGTTTCTTTCTCCTTCCGCTCGAATTTAATTTCATGTATGTCGAGATAGTGGTTAGGGTTTATGGATTCCAGGCAGGGAGTACGACTCAGGTGGAATCCACGAGCAGAGTATATAAAGAAAAAAAAAATACAATTAATAAATAGAACTGTGATCGCCAGTTAGTTAGCTATTAATTAATTATTAAAGATATACTTTTTTCAACAAAATACTAACTATTGAAATGGTCAATTTTTAAAAGTTTTCTTCCAAGGCTGCTTCTTCCTTTTTGTCGCGGTCTAGAAGGTCTACTTTAATTAATTAATAGATGTTTTAGTGATACATATATTCTTCTTTGGTACTAAGCCACGATATTAAACATTTCATTTAGTATTCAAACATTTCGATCGTATCATTTACGGTACCAAACTTCGTAAAAATTCACGCTTGGAGTCCAAATTGAAGGTTTCCATTCATTTAACCATTAGTTGACTATTAAAAAAAATTGATCAATTTTTAAAAAGGTAAAATAGTACTTTACAATTGTAATAATAATAATAATAATAATAATAATAAAAACAAAAAACCAAATTCAACAATTATCGTCTTCACCCCTACCGCCCCACCCCAAAACAAAATCAAAACAAACAACTGCCACCCACTGGCCATCGCCACTGTCACCATCATCGCTTTCGTGGTGACCGCCTCACATGAATACCAGTTAATTCTCACATGAATTTCTCAGTTTCAATTGCTCCGACTACATTGTAAACCCTAAATTAACTTATTCTAATCACATTTCAAAATTTTTAGTGCTCGCGACTAAAATGGCAGGTGAAATGGAGATTTTATCGTGGGAGTAGTGAGCTTATAGAACGATATTATGAAAGCCGTCATTTCCGTACAATTGCACTTTGTAAGTGTTATTGGCTTATTGTGATTTCGGAAATGCTAGTTGTACACCATGCTGTACATGTAGCATTTCTCTTGTGATTTAGCCTCAATTTGGTCCTATTAAAATTATAATTCATTTTTTTCTCTATTCTTATTAACTACATATTCTCCTATAAAATAATATTACACATAATTCAATTTTTTTTTTAATCATACATTTTCAAAAAAAATACTATTCCAATTATTAAATTTTCAAATAATGAGGCCAAACAGGGGGCTTAGATTCTTGAGAATACATTTTGTGATATATTAGTGAAAGATGTGTGGTTAAAAAGTAATAAAATGTTACAAATTCACGTGCAAAATTATTTTATTGAGAGAATGTGTGGTTAGAATAATTTTTGAAAAAAAAATGTATTTTTAAAGAATTTGTACTAATATTGTGAATATACAAAATATTGATAGAGAACCTATAATAGTTGATTTTTAAAAGTTAAATTAATTATTTTTGACACCATTAATTAATTATATATCATCTTTATTTTAATTTGAAAATGACCCTAATTTAGCTTAAAATTAAACCAATTGAAAATCTATTTTTCCTGGAATTCACATGCGAAATTAAAATTGTCTTACATCAAACAAGTTGTGTGATAAAAAGTTCCTCATAGAACTTGTTTGACTCTCATTTTTTTTTTCAAATACATTTATCTTTCTCTTCTTTTCAATCACATATTTTTCAATAAAATAATGCAACTTAATTTTTTTTTCATTTTCAACAACACATTCTCCAGCAATCTACTATTTCAAAATGCATTCTACAATAAAAAAATGGCTCAAATGCCCTAAAGAGCAAGCATACGCATGGCATCACATAGAGCACCAAAAGGCTATATGCAAGGCTAGGCACAAAAGAGAGCGGTGCATATAAAAGAATGACTATTCAATAAGAGAACTGAACCGTATAGAGCGGTTCTTCTTAAGTTAAATACCCGAACGAATATCTGAATTGAGAACTTAAGGATTTGATTCGGTTCTCGATTCTAGACCAAGAACCGAATCTATCTAATTTTTTTATCTTAAATAAGTTGAATTATTTTATTTTTTAAAAATAAATTTGCTAACTAATTAATTTAGTCTAAACCAAAAATATGATTTTACTATTTCTAATTTTCAACTAAGCCCAATTTAATCAAATTGACCTAAATTTTACCCAAATATCTTATTTTACCGTAGTGTCGTTTTTGCCGTTCTATTATTGTGAACACATCATCTTCCTCTTCCTATGATTTTAACAGTCAAATCTATGAAGAACTTAATAAAGAGATGTGCAAAAGATATCACGAAATTGGACTATGTTATTTTGTAAGAGTTAAGATTGAACATGTCACAGTCGAATTAATGTAACGTTGTTGTAATATATAAAAAATTTAATTATTGTATGTAACCCGAGAACCGAATGAAACCGAACCCGAATGATTCTATAATTAAATTTGGACCTGACAGTTCCATTTACTAAATACTCAAAAATCAGCGTAGAATTGAACCAAATTAGATCATGCTCAGACATACTCCTAAGAGAGTCCGAAGACATCAAGAAGGGCATAGGTGATCAAAAAGATTTGACGAAAATGAATCACTATCATGCTCAACCATACTCGGAAGAGAGAGTCCAAAGACATCAAGAAGGGCATAGGTGATCAAAAAGATTTGACGAAAATCAATCATGCATTCTAGAGAGAGAAGGACAGTTCGTAACTGGGTCAATGTGATGTATGTATTTTGAAACAGATACAACGACATCTATAATAGATAGTTACTAAAAACGTACTTCTTTAGTTCTTTAGATATAAATATAGGTAGTTAAAAAGGGACTTGGACCAGAAATTCTATGACTTGTGCCAGAAATTGCGTGAATAAATAATAACTTGTCTCTTGAGTCGAAAGCTATTTTTTCCTTTAAATTTTGTTTTTTCCCCTTTATTCAATATTTTGCGTGATTGAATATGGAAATATTATACTGATTGTAGTCATTATATAGTGCCACATACACGTTTCTCCAATCGAACCAGAATGAGAGAGAGTACATTTTGTTAAATCCCTACTGTCAAGGTCAAATAATCGAGAAAGCACTACACAAAATGAGTAATTTTTTTATGCCACAATGATATTACTTTGAACCCAACGATGAAGAATTGATCACATTCTACCTCGTCAAAAAGGCGTTGGAACACCCATCGTCAAGAAACTGTATTGTGAAGAAAGAACTCCTCGGTGACAATCCATGGGACGCTTTCAGTGACAATGATCCTTGCGAGAGTGAAACAAAAATCGACAAGAATGGCACGAAGACTATCTATGTATGTACTTACGAAGTTGTACAAGATTGGTACGAAGAGAATTTCAAGAAAAGCAGTTTGTGGCTTATGGGACGGCCAAATGGAGTCATGACAAGCAACGACTCTCAAGGGCAGGTAATCGACTCCAAGATGTTATGTTTCGAGACAAAAGGAGATTCCGACCTTATAAAGGTACACGTCATTGGATCGTGCATGAGTTGATGTTGAAAGTGTTTCATTGGATAGCTTAAAGTCCAACGACTATGTGATTGGATTTGGACAAAATTGTTAGATTATTCAAGTCCTTCAAGAATTGTGTTTACATGCCATAGTCGATGAACGAGTCGGACGAAATTGATGATTGGATGTAACGTTTGTGGAACGAGCTCGAAACTACATTCCGTGCTAGACAACAGTTGTTTGCTCCAAGATTCTAGTGAAGCTTAGCCTTAAGGCACTCCTGAACCTCCCAGCGCTCGTGAAAATCTAAGTCGATCAGTCTTCTATTCACGATTCATCTGACTAGAGGTGTGGATCGAGTTCACCTTCACAACCTTCTCCCTTTCCTGGTGCTCAAATATTGCTATAGGCATTTTCTCTACCCCTTCGTATCCTGAAAAAGCATGGACATCTTACGTTCTAGAACCAATAACAGCTTTCGGCTAACCTAGCCTTCCTTATGCCTTAAAACCAACAAAGGGTAGTACATGAATGTTCACATATTTTCCATCGACTACACCTTTCTGTATGATTTTAGGCCCTGGGACCCCTAACTCATTTTCCATGGATGAACCCTACAGAGGAACCTTTAAGTTTTTGGGTAGTCTAATTCTAAACAAATTTAAATTTCTATCTCCTTATTAAAACATTTGTATAAAGTGAAATTCTTCACTAGGGGTCAGTCGATTCGGGTATTTCACTACCCTAAACCACCCATTATATTTCAAGTATTTCGTAAATAGAACTATTCGAACCCTTATAATTATTTGAACCAAACCCAAACCCAAACCCAAACCCGAAACCATCAGTTCTATTTAGATTAGGTTCTACCCATAATATTTTTTATGTATATTTAATAAATATTTTCATATAGTCACTTTCGGTACATATACATAATACGCTACTACTTGATAATATTTGTGTAAGGAAGAAAATTCAACTAAAAAATCTTCAAGAAATTAAGGGTATGTTTTCTTTACTATTTTCAAACCGTTTTCTGTTTTCGATTTTTCAAACAATGAAAACGCGTCTTTGAAAACAAGTTAAAAATTTATAAAGAAAACTCAAAACGATAAATTTGTCGTTTTGGGTGTTTTTAGTTATAATCAAGTCAAAATTTTTAAAATACTAAAAAGAACGCATTTTCAACAATCTCAAAATGAACAGTCAAAACACAAAATACAAAACGAATTCAAAACTCAAAATACAAAACTGAAACACAAAGAGAATAACCCCTAAGAAATCTAGCTACATGACTCAAAATAGTGGAGATAAGTACCAAAAAAACATCAGAAAGTAAAATATTGTGAACATATGATTTTTTCTTAATAAATTTTATTTGATTCATAAGTGAGGTATATTAGAGATTATAATTTAATTATAAACAATGCTTAAATTCTTCTATTCTTAAAACGAATTGACATAAAAAAATACTAATTAAATTATCATGAAATTGTAATCCACACATTGAATTCGCTCTATTTGATTAAAAATGAAAAAATTATATTTCAAAAAAGAATTATGAACTCGAGATAATAAAAAAGGTACAATATAGCACAAGTTAATGAAAATATCTAGTTTAATTGTCACATGTTATAAAAAAATTAAAGAAATCACTTCAGTTTGTAAACAATACAAGAAAATTAAAAGTCGAAATTACAAAGAATGAATGTTTTGATTCATCAATTTACACCACAATCCAACCTTTTATTTTAGAAAATCTAAATTACAAAGATTAATATCTACTAACATCTGAAATGCAATAATCTAGTATGAGCCGAGAGACAAAAAGTAGAAGTCAATCTTGATTACTTAAGGTTAGAATCTAGAGTTTTATACAAATTACTATCCAAATTAAAGTTTTTAGATTTTGTATTTGGTTCTATTCGGGTATCCATGGTTCTAGTTCAAGAACTAAGAACCGATCCGAACTCATCCGGTTCTCGACTTCGGTTTCTAATTTATTTTCTTGGTTCGATTTCGGTTCGAGGGGTTCAATTTTAGTTGAAATGCCTAAGCCTATTCTTCATGATACACAATAAGTAATATTTATCGCACAATTTTATGTACTCAAACACGATTATATATATATATATATAACAATAATAACGTAGGATATTTAGAAAAAGAATATGGAACTTAACATAGCTGTTTGATATGTCGTACCAAAATGGCATAAAAGTTACAGGGAGTGGAAAGCAAATACAAGATAAAAGATGGGAGTTAAAATAGAAATAAAAAAGTAACCACCGTTGGAGCAAATTATGCGTCCCCACAAACATAACGACCTTTCCCAGTCTCCCTCGCCTTCAAAAACGCACTGCCATTTCCTCTTTTGTATTTCATTCTCTGTTTATTGCTCTCCATTTTGAAAATAGTTGGATTAGACTCTGAAAAAAATCCAATTTCAACTCCATTACTGAGAAAAAAAAAGTTCAATTAGATGTCATTTTCGGATTCAGAGTCGTCCTCCCATGGCGGAGAGTACAAGACTTTCCGGCAAGTCAGCCGCGATCGTAAGTGCCATTCTATCATTTCTTTGTCTCTCACAACACATACACAGAGAAACTGCAGCATTATTTCTTTTTGTTTCGCTTTCACTTTCGATTTTATGTATTTTGCAATCGTCATTGTATATTTGTATAGCTTACTGGATATGTATATGTGCAGACTTTCCTCTCTCGCTTCACGTTGTTGAAAATATTTGGATCAGGGTTAATTACTAACTTATGTTTGGATCAAGAGAATCGGTTATATCAAATAATGGTTTGATTTAAGAGACCAATATTCTACACGATTTGGGAAATTTTAGTTTAGTATTTGATGGACTGAGAAAACGTCAAATGGCCTATTAAATTGTCTTTAATTTGCACGAGAAAAGGTGGTTACTTCATAGTGATATTTGATTCGGTGTTGGCTTGGCCAGGAGACTGGCCATGTTTATAATGCAGCTTGGTTTAACTGTTTAGGAGTTGGAGATTATGTAATGAATAGTGGAAATTTATATGTAGCTGGAAAAGGCTTATATGCATAAACAAAGAGGATGTGCAGAGAACTTTACGGCTATTGTATTAAAAATATACAGTTTTCAGTTTAACTACTTTCTTGTTTCTTTGTGTCATGCTTTAAATTGTCCTGCTTTGCATATCCTCTCCTTTAAGCATGCACAAGTATGTGGATGACTATTAAATTTTGTAATTGTTAATTTTCAGAATTTGAACTGATTGTTTTAGTGAACTTTTTAGGGCTGTTGTATGAAATGCTTCAATCTTCCAAATCAGGAGATTCAAGATCGTCATGGAAGGTAAGTTTTATCCCCTATTGTCATGTTTTGTTTAAGAGGTATGCTTGGCCACATCCTCCTGTTTTCAATTACACAATTAACATCAGATATGATTAATAACCTCGACACCAGCTCTGAAGCATGCCAAGGCACATGAATTCTTTCAAAGGAAAATAGAATTTTAGTTTAATTTGACAGGTAAAATATGCAAATTTTGAGGATGCTGCTGAACGAATCAATAGCAAATTAAGGGACCTTTGAAGTGAAAGTTTGAGCAAAATATACCTTTTCTTATCCGTTCTTGGTTTTTCTTATATATGTGCACTTTAGTTTCTTTCCTTTTTATTAAATAAATAGTTATTCATGCATATATAGTAGTTGACAAGCATTAGTCCAAATTTTTTGTAATCTTGAACTTCTTAAAATTATTCAAAATTGTGTCAGAATTAATTCTGAAGCTCTAACATTTGCTAGCAAATAACATAACATCACATTTTATGTTGTTGATATACTTGTTTTTCCATATTTTTTCAACTCTGGTGACCCTTTAGTTTTGTAAGTTAGGCGCCTCACTTCTCAAATTTGTGCAGGTACTTATCATGGATAAAGTCACAGTGAAAGTGATGTCTCACTCCTGCAAAATGGCAGATATCACAGACCAAGGAATTTCATGTGAGAACCATATGATAAATTTGTATCATACCATCATAAATCCTGTCACCCTGTTTCTTGTTAACCTCAACAAATCTATTTTGGTCATTTTATCTTCTATGTACTCTACTTCTTCTGCTTACTTGTCAGATCTGGTGAACTGTCGTGACAAAAAGGCTTTTGCCCTTCTTCGTGTTTCATAATCCAAGATCCAATCACTTGATTCTCACTATATGTGTTATCCATTCTATATTTATATCCGAATTACTAGTCCAAGTTTCAGTTATGCACTAACGGTGCTCAGGCAATATGATTTTGATAATCACGTTACATGAATGCATCTGCCAATCAATTGTTTAACATCTTTACAAACAGTTTTCGATTTTCTTGAATATTTTCCCAGTTATTCTTCTCCTTTTTATTATCACTATTTCATCTGGCAGTGGTGGAAGACCTTTTCAGAAGAAGACAACCTTTGCCATCAATGGATGCCATATACTTCATTCAACCTTCCAAGGAGAAGTATGGTTATCATTCAATTTCTTCTTCTTCTTTTTTTTTTTTTATTATCATGCATCTATTTAATGAAAAGAAACCAAGATATATGCATTCCAGTACATGTGCAAAATATAACTATGCACATTTTAGGTGCTTGTACTGGTAGTTTTGAGTCATATCCCACCACTCACATATCCACATCCAGGATTTATTTGTTTGCAAAGTCCGTGCACGTGGAATTTCCATTTATATATTTAACACTTTTTATCTGTTTTAGGATACTAGTTATTCAGAATGTCTTATAAGAAGACGGGGACTGATTACTGTTTGAAACGTATGCAGTGTCATTATGTTCTTGTCAGACATGTCAGGAAGAGAACCTTTATACAAGAAGTGAGCGATAAAAAAATATTTCTCTGAATATCATACATCCATTGATCTGATTTTACAGATTTTGACATTTTCTTTTTATCTTGGTATCCCTCTGTCAGAGCATATGTATACTTCAGTTCATCTGTGCCAAAAGATCTTGTTGCTCGAATCAAGAATGATACTAGTGTGTTACCACGTATTGGTGCATTAAGAGAGGTTAACATCTTCTCATCTCAAGCAGCGATGTTCATTTATATACTCTGAGACTTCTTACAGTTATCTTTGTTATTTTAAAAAAATTCTTGTCCATTGGCAAAATGCAGATGAATTTGGAGTACTTCTCTATCGACAGTCAGGTATTGCATGAATCACTTGTGTTGATGCAATTTGGCAATACCTTTCAGCATTGCAGGAAATTTAAATTTAAGCACCATGGATAGGCTTCACTTGATCTACAAGTTAGAAATGCATAATAATGGAGAAAATATTTTATACATGATAAGAAGTTTCTGTCCAATGATTTTATGTGATTTTTAGTTCTTTGTTTCCTCTAAGATTTATATGTGGGTCCTAATTAAGACGGAAGTTCTATCAGCTTGGTAACTTTGGTTGCAGGCTTTTATTACCGATCATGAAAGAGCACTAGAAGAACTCTTTGGTGAAGATGCTGGAAATTCTCGCAGATTTGATGCGTGCTTGAATGTAATGGCTACTAGAATTGCTACTGTTTTCGCTTCATTAAAGGTATCGATGGGCTAACTTCTTTCAGCTTTTGGATCTGCATCCATACAAAACAAAAATACTATTTTATAATATTTAATTACAATTAAATATGCAGAAGGGACAAAAATTCATAATGTCTGGAGCAGTCTCTAGTTTAATTGAAGACTCTTATGGTCAAAATTGATCCAAAGTTTATTGAACTCTAGGCTTTCAACAATTTTTATTTCCTGAGCTGTACTTTGTTACCATTATATTATTGTCAGATGAAGGGTACAAGATAGATGAATTGACAAACTTAACCTTCCTCCAGATTTCCCCAACACTATGTTCCATTAGTTTTTGGTTAATGGTGTTAGACTAGTAGGGAAGATAAAAAATTATCAAAAATGGAAAGAGTGATATAGGAAACTAAAAGATAAAGCAGAGAACTGGAAAATAAGTAATCTTGGAACCTTTTTGATTGTGATTTGTGGCTGCTAATATGGAAAATGTGAGAGCTGGATTTATTTCATGTGTTTACTTATTCCTCTGCTGTCACTTATGCTAAATCTATAGGAATTTCCTTTTGTGAGATATCGAGCTGCCAAGGTACTTGATGATGCATCAACGATGAAAACATCCCGTGAATTAGTTCCCACAAAGCTTGCTGCTGCTATTTGGAACAACATTACAATGTATAAATCAGCCATTCCTAACTTTCCACAGACGGAAACATGTGAATTACTAATAGTGGACAGATCAATAGATCAGGTTTTGACTATTTTCCTAATACTATTTTTTCATTTTCTTTGTTGGTTAAAGGTTTTTTGTTAGAAACATGTTACATTTACATTAAGTTTGACATTCTTTGATATGACATCCATTGTAGCCATTGATTTTTACAATATCCTTTCACATTATTGGCCAGATTTTGACAAATAGGGGAATGTCATTCTTAAAGTCAACAAGAATGTACATTTAGATTTATTCTTTTTCTTGTACTTATGATGAATCTGATGCTTTAGATCGCTCCAATTATTCACGAATGGACCTATGATGCTATGTGTCATGATATGCTTGATTTGGAGGGAAACAAATACGTGCATGAGGTAAATGTTTTTGTTGCCTTTATATTTTGAGGGGTTATTTAGAGATATGTGGACTCATCTGATGACATAATGGATGAAAGATTCCTGGCAAATCAGGAGGAGAGCCTGAGAAAAAGGAAGTCCTTTTAGAAGACAACGACCCTGTCTGGCTTGAGCTCCGACATGCTCATATAGCCGAGGTACTTCTCATGCGTCATCTTGTCTCTTGGGGTTATTTTTTCGTATATGAATATTGTTCCTCAACTTGAATTTTTCAGGCTAGTGAAAAGTTGAGCGAGAAGATGACAAATTTTGTTTCAAAGAACAAAGCAGCACAATTGCAGCAGAGGTTGGTGATAATTGTTCTCATACATACAATTTTCCCCCTTTTTTACCACAGTGATGCATATCTATTATATTTTACCGAGAAAGTTTATTTTCTTGGACCACTATCTTTGGGAATCTTAATTTCAGTCTCTTAGAGCGGAAACATTTTCCCATCACCCACGAAATTTTATTTCTTGAATCGAGAAATATCCAGGAAGATCCCATGATGTCATAGTTTATATTAATATGCAGTTTCCCAAAGCTAAGATCTTTCCTTTGAAAACTGCAAAACGAACTTGTTTAGACAAGTCAGCACTGTCTGGTAGTTTGAAAAGAATATAAACTATGCAACACACTTTTAGATGTGTTTGACATTTACTCTTACCATTCTGTCATGATCACTGATACGCAATACGATTTTTTGTTTTCATTATGTTCTTCTAAGCTTTTTTTAAGTGGAGTTTTACTGGAAGAGTTATTGTCTATCTCATTTGGGTTTCAAAATATTCATGAATAAATTTTAAATTCTATAAATATGTAGAGTTTCAAAAGAACAGAAGAGTCCTTTCATGAAATTATTGCTGTTTGTTTTTCTCGTCTGATGATGTTGAATTTTGTTTTTAAGTAGAGATGGTAGTGAATTGTCCACAAGAGACCTGCAGAAAATGGTTCAAGCTTTACCACAATACAATGAACAAATGGAGAAACTCTCTCTCCATGTTGAGGTTTGCTTCTTTCTTCATAGGATTTATAAATTATTTCTCCCCCACTCTCTCTTAGCATCCTCAATGAAGCACTTTAACTATTTATCATCTAGCCTATGAAGGACCTCAAGCCCCTTTAACTGTGTATCATGGAAGCATGAAGCTATGAACAATGTAATCATTTTAGGCTTTCCATCAGGATTTCTCGTACACATAGAGTTCTATCATTCATTCTAATTTTAAACGTGATACAGAAGACTAATCAAATGAAAACCTTTTAGAAGTATTATAAAGGCAAGCCAATCCAAGCACGTTACTTACTTTCTATTGAGCTGATTATATACTTCTTTTCTTTCAGATTGCTGGAAAACTTAATGCAATCATCAGAGATGTGGGTCTTCGAGAACTTGGACAACTTGAGCAAGATCTTGTATTTGGCGATGCAGGAACAAAGGAAGTCATCAATTTTTTGAGAATGAAGCAGGTGATAATTTTTATGTCTGTGTCTGCATCCAGAAGTCTGGCTAGCACTGTGTTCTTTGTTTCTCACAGTACTGTGACCATTTCTTTACCTCACGCAGAATGGGATGTGCGAGAATAAGTTACGGCTTTTGATGATATATGCTTCTGTCTATCCAGAAAAATTTGAGAGTGACAAAGCAACAAAACTAATGCAGGTGACTCCTCTCTCTCTCTCTCACAAACAACACACACACACACATTTGCATTATACTGAGTAAATTATTTTCTTTTTGTTCTTATCACGATACAAAAAAATAATGAAGTTAGCATTTTGAGTTTTCTTCAACCTAAAATTAAGAAAAAATAAAAATAAGAGAAAAGATTGTTCCCAATCTAATATAATGAAAGTTAAAATAGGAAAGTTATATTTATTTTTGCCTAGAAGGGAGGTTTTGCGATTTTCCAAAACACGGGAGTTCCCTTGTCTCTGATATTGTCAGTTGAGGGGTGTCTGATATTATCTCAAAATAATTCCACTAAATATCTAATATATGGCCCTACTTTATTCAGTAAATACCAAAAGCATTAAGGTGAGATAAATTCTCTTCTAAAAATTCAAAGCTGAACTATGATTTTTTGTGAGATTGACGGGGTATATGCTTTAATTTTCTTTTTGAACATGCCTTGAATATCCTACTGCATTAAGTTGAAATGCAAGAACATAATTTTTTTACAGAACAGAACATTCATCAGAAGCCGAGAGGGTACAATTATACACTAGTCTGAAAGATTATTTTGATTGGAATTAGAATACATCTGTTAAGAGTATCTTGATGTGATAGGTTGACTGATTCTAACCTTTAACGTTCATTCCTTAGTCCATCTGCTCTGCATCCTTCTATATGTTATCCTCATTTGAGAGATTATTTAGGTGCACTTTTATCAATCTTGAATGCTTGTTTCAATTTTATCTTTTGCATGCATTTTTTTTCATTTATTATTTCCTTTTGGGATGTCCACAAGTGATGGCCTCTTTCCAAACGTAGTTATTTTTCTTTCCAAAGCACCTTTCCTTAAACTATATGATGTAGTTAAGAAGGATTCTAGATCAGTAGATTAGTCATGAGGGTGAGCGTGAAATGTTACATAAAATAACCACTTAATTTCCGTACCTCGCCTGGAACTCCATACAAACTATCATGGATGGAGTATATCTTTTATGATCAAGTTATTGAATTTTACACACGAAGAGTTAAACGGGCTTGGAGCAGCTCTGGGATACTGCCCAGGGTTGCCTCCTCCCTCCGCCCCTGCACTAACTGTACTAGCATTGGGTTTGGGATTTTGGACTGAATAATCATATAATTGAGATGATTGTCTCTAGATCATTCTTCCTCTAATAATTAAGAATGACTTGTGAGAAATGGCAGTTGAAATTACAATTTAGGAAAAGATTATTATCACGAACTGAGAGTTCTTACATAATCTTTGAAAGAAGACATCGTTGGATTTTAATTTTTTCAAATTACATATCCACTTTTGGAAAAAGTTTATTGGATCGATCCTATTTATCAACAAAGCGATTTCATTCACTTGATTCTCTTTAGTTTTCATTTCAAGTTATTTTGATTTTTAATCAATTTCAGTTTGTTCAATTTTAGATGTCTAAAAATGAGTTCGAGTGTCGAGCCCTTGTTGGTCATTAAAATGGATATTAATTGAAGCCACTTACTCGCAAGAGGTCGTAAGAAGATGAGTATCCATTTGCTGAGCAGGGGGTGGAGGAAATTTTATCCGTTTATGTGATTCCTGGCCTTGATATTATATTTTGTGGATGCTCGGAGTAATATAATTGATCTAAAATATTAGATAAAATTGACGAGGCTGCTATTTTACTACTTCAGTTGGCAAAATTATCAAGCGAGGACATGAAGGCAGTGAAAAATATGAAATTGCTCGAGGGATCAGATTCAAGAAAGACTTCGCATGGGACTTTTTCACTCAAGTTTGATTCAGCAAAGGTAAATATATTTACCAGTCAAAATGCTTAAAGTCAGTTGTAGAACCATAGTTGGTTCTAGAACTGAGAATGACAGTTCTCTAACCCTTTTGTTTGCTTATTAGAGGAAGAATGCAGCAAGAAAGGACCGAACTGGAGAGGAAGAAGAAACATGGGCTCTATCTCGGTTTTATCCTATGATAGAGGTTTGATTAAAGTGTTTTGCATATGCTACTTGAATCTAAACTTCAAAAGTTCTGCAATTTACAAGCTAAAAACTCCTCATTGTTTCACACTGCACTTTTTATTTTTTCCTTGTCTACATAGATGTAGGTTTTTATTGGAAGAGAGGTTTCAACTCTAGAGCCTCCAGTTTTGAGTGTGAGCTGACCTGGTCCTTATCCCAATTTTCATTAGGTGATTGGATTATGTGACTTGGAGAGTTGATTTATAATCTACATTGATAAGGGAGCTTCTAATATCAAATCAAGAGTTAACCAGTGTACCATATTAAGAATGAAGCAAATTTGAAATATTTCACTGCCTTTGCACAGTTGAAACTTGAAAATGAAACGATGTTCTTGATATTTTTATGCTACTTCATGCTTGAATTAATTTGTAGGGCAAGTAAATCTTCCAAGATTAAAAAATTTAATAACCTATTCATTAATTCTCCAGGTCCAATTTCACTTGCGACTGAATTTCTGCTCTCAGCCCCTATATCCACCCATTATCACTTACAACTGCTTAAAAGTAAACATTTTATGACTTGAGGGAGTCTTGCCTGAATTGGTTTGAATAATGTAGAGCAAATTATGACATGATTCGTTCATCTTGGGCTACCTGCATAATCAACTGCTTCCTGATCATTTCCAATAGATTGAAAATATCAATTTAAGAACTTTACACACAGAATGAGGCAATGCACTATTAATCCTGGAAAAGTATGTGATTGACCACTTCACATAAAGCTCTTACATGTTAATTTACGAACGGAGTTCAAATTGTAAGAAGTGGAGAGTAAGTTGATAAAGAGAAAAAAGGAGCAGAAAAAAAAGTGGAGGTGAATTTTTTCCAACATCTTGTTGTGCGAGGTATCATACTCATTTTCTGCTGGTTTTCAAAACGTTGAATGGGTAAATCTTTTGCCCCTGAATATTTTTTTCTTCACCTCCTTTATCATAGTGTTTCGGTTAAATAAGAAGGCAGAATGAAATGCTTTGAGCTAAACATTTTCATCATGTATTGCTCTTTCTTTCATGAGAAGTGTACAATAACATTGCTTTTCACTTTTTATTTATTCAGGAGTTAATAGAGAAGTTGAATAAACGTGAACTGTCAAAAGAAGATTATCAATGCATGAATAATCCTAGTCCTTCCAGCGGGCCACCTCAGGGTGGATCGGTGAGATCAGGTCGAACTAATGTTCCCGCTCAGGGTGGATCAGTGAGATCAAAACGGACTGCAACATGGGCACGATCTCGAGCATCTGACGATGGATATTCAAGGTATAAATACCTAGTAATCTGCGCTGCTTCAGAAAAAAATTGCTTTATCCTGAATGTTATTGTTAGTTAGGATCTACACGATTGTGTGATCAATTTAAGTTCATCCTTTAGTTTGATGGTTTGGTCTTCCTTTTTTATAGAGTTTCAGTCATACAAGAAAATGCATTATATAGCCTACAGATAAACAAAATTCACTGTTGAATATCATTTGTCAAATTTTCTTCTACTCTGTTAAGAGAATATCAATTGCATTCCCAACATCTTCGAATAGGATTTTGAAGTACTTACAACTCTTTAATACTGTGTTTTCAGTGATTCAGTTTTGAGAAATGTATCTAACGATTTTAAGAAGATGGGACAGCGCATTTTTATATTCATAATTGGTGGGGCAACTAGATCTGAGGTAGGACCTCTCGTTTTATTCCTCAGCAGTAATCTTGATAGTATTCGCCTTGTGCAGATGGCTTACATTCGCTTGTTTTGTCCTCAGCTAAGGGTTTGTCACAAGCTAACAGCAAAATTGAGGAGGGAAGTAGTCCTTGGTTCAACTAGTATTGATAATCCACCTCAATATATCACGGTAATGTTATCTTTCACTTTCCCTTATTCTTCTTCTCATTTTTTTTTTTTAATTTATATATATAATATTTTAGTCTATAGCTAGTTTCCAGCTAACACAAGTGGATTTTGGCCTTGTATATCAGACTGGATTACATTTAACCTTTGTTCTTGTCTACTGCCATTTCGTACATGCGGATGACCAATTTGTCAATAAGTCCATTGTTTCAGATGGAGCTTTCTCGCATATATTGCTTTACATTTTTATTTCTTTATATCTGAATATTGTTTTCCTCCCAGTAGAAGCCTTCTGGACTCGAACAGCCATCCATGGCCTTAGTCAGTGTAATTTCTTCACTTCCTGTGGAACTCTCTCGCCTTATTATCTCATTTTGTCTTGCAGAAACTTAAGCTCTTGTCAGAAAAGGAGCTTTCTGTTGATGGCCTCGGAATCTAGAAGTTGGTTTTCATCACATTATACTTAAGTTTGCCCAAAACCAGCAGGTTTGTCTTGATTCACACAATCTATGTGCTTTCCCCTGATTCTTGTGCTTCTTTTATGTTCGTGTTTCTTGAATTCTGATGGACATATATATATGTTTGGATGTGCAGGGTGCAACATATACATATATGGAACTGCCAAATGGGAGTTCCATGGTTGGTTTCTGACTGCATAATGAATGGCACATGATCCTTTAGGGGAAAATGAAGATCTTCAGGCAACTTATCGAAGTCCTGTACATCCTGGCTCTGGAGAGTTAAGAAATTGTTGGGGTAGTTAATGACCATTTTATCCAGGACAAAGTGCAAGTTTTCATTCATAATGTAACATAGATTAAGTTTTTCTTTTTTTGAGATCAAATATCGATTTTGTTGTTTCCGAGTTATCAAGCAACTAGGAGGCATTTTATCAATTTAGGATAAGTCGTGCTCTATTTGGAAGAGGAAACATGAAAGTCTCCTATTATTTTATAATTCAAATTAGATTATTGTATTTATAAACGATGATTTACTAAGTTTTTTTTCTGAATAGGAGAAGAGAAAATGTTGTATCGGTTTTCTTTTGATGTTTGGATTTTGCCGTCAATTTGCTAGGAACTTGTTGGTTGATCAAACAAGGACCAAAGTTTTCCATGATTGTGTATTTTCTTCAAGTACAAAAAATTATTTATTAGTATTTGGAAAATCAAATTATATTTTTGAATTTGAAAATCTTGCCTAATATTTACAAACCAAATATATTTCCTTTCTCAACATAAAATCATAATAGTTTTTTTTTTTTTTTAAAGAAAAAGTTAGGATTGGACTCTCCAACCTTTCATGAAGTGTGGACTATGCTTTACAACCTTCAAAACCAAGGTTTTATCTCTTCAATATGTACATGTGAGATTGGATTCCCGTCTGACTAAAATAGTTAAAATTCTTTAAAATGATTATTATGTTCTTACGAAATATTAGAAAAATAAAAAAGTAAAATGATTTTTTTTTTCATTTTCATTTTGTTTGTTTAACAAATTTTTTATCTTTCATTTTTTATACTCACTTTGATTTTGATTTTTTAATATTTAGTGAGGACATAATAATTATTTTAGAAAATTTTGACTTTTTAATTATCAAAGTAACAAATCCGACTGAATAGGTTGGGAAGCCCAATCCCTTTTTACCAAAAACCTTATTTCTTGGTAACATAAATTCTTCGTTAGAAAATTGTTTTAAAATTTGCAAATCCAGTTTCAGGGTTTTTTTTTTATTTTTTATACTGATGTTATATTCAAAACCTAAATTAGAATCACTTTGAGAATCTTCCTCTCTATTTTCAGAATAAGCGTAATGATGAATTTGATTTTTAGAATACATTTCATATTTACTCCATTTTCTAATTTTATTTTCAGTATGGTCGTCAAATTGATAATTTTCAGCATTTTAAGTAAATTTCTCATGTCTTTTCAATATCATTGGTGGTGGTGGTGGTGGTGTTTGGCCGAGGTTTGGAGTGGGGGTGGGTCTGGTAGGTGGGATTGATTGTGAAGATGAAACTTTTTTTTCTTTCTATTTTTTTTTTTAATATGTTTTTTAATAATTCTAAGTGGGACTAGTTTGAATTTTTTGAAAAAAAAAAAACAAACAAATAAAAATTGAAACTCTAGCTACAACAATTTTTGGGATAATTGCAGCTAAAGCCTCGAATCTATGAAACACTAGCTGTCTTTCTCCAAATCTTTCATTTATTGCAATTGTCACCTCTAACATTTTCAAACATTACAGTTGAGGCCCTTTTGAACGATTTCCATCAACATTTCCATCAATTGACCAAAAATTTAATTTTGACCACATTTTTAATATTTTAAAAAGAGATAAAAGAATAACTTTCTATTTATCACATTAAATAATTAAATTGAAAAATAAGAAATAAAGCAAAACAAAACAATCATCTTCTTCCTCTCACCCTCAAACCTAGAATCAACTACCCGACCACTTTTTATCGGCCACCATCATCCACCTCCACCCCAAACCTAGAATCAACTACGTGACCACTTCTTGTTGGCCACCATCATCCACCCCAACATAATCGCCACCCAACAATTTCCACAACTCAACCTTGAATCTCAAATTAAAATCAAAATACAAGCTATGTAAAACCAAAATTTGGTAAACAAAAGTCCAAAAAGCAGTAGAGAAGCTTTGCAATGGCCATTACAGCCTTTTCAAGTACAAAAAATGCCACGTGAATTCATGTCTTGAACTTCTAGGATATCTCTCGACCCCTTCGATTTGGTCTGTAAATTCAACAGAATTTTGCACCTCTTGTAAAGAACCGTTCATTTCCAATTTTGGATTTAGCGTCATCTTTCATCTCTATGGCATCTTCCATTTTTCTTCTATTTGGTTTGTAAATTCAACGAAATTTTGCCTTACCTCTTCATCAATTTGGCGGCATCTTCCATTTTTCTTAATGGTATCTGTTGATTTACCTCTCACTTCATCTACCATCGCTCTAAGCTTGTCCAATAAGTTTTCGGACCTTTCATTGGTTCCTTCAATTGAGAGATGCTTTCTAGTATTAAACCAAAATACAAGTTATCCACCCCATATATTTTGGTTTTAATTTAGGATTTGGGGTTAGGTGGTGGAGGTTGTTGGGTGGTGATTGTTATGGGGTAGATGGTGGTGGAGGTGGAGGTGGAGGTGGAGGTGGTCGGGTGGCTGATTTTAGGTTTGAGGTAGGGTGAGAGGAGGAGGAGGATTGTTTTGTTTTGTCTTATTTTTTATTTTTTAATTTAATAAATTTAATTAGTTAATGTGATAAATAAAAAATTATTCTTTTATTCATTTTTAAAATATTTAAAATGTGGTCAAAGTTAAATTATTGGTCAACTGATGGAATTGTTGATGAAAATTGTCTAAAAGGACCTCACCTGCAACGTTTAAAAATGTTAGAAGTTACGACTGCAACAAATGAAAGATTTAGGGAAAGTTTATTAGTCTTTTTAAGGTTTGGAACTTTTGTTGCAATTATCCCATGTTTTTTTTCTTTTGTTTATTTAAAGAGGATTGTAAATTCGTCGTTTCTTAAGACTTTAGTGGAGGGAGCGGTAGGAATGTAACATCAACGATCTTTAATGCAAAGACATGTTGATCTAAATGTCAAAAGTGAAAATGATATGAAAAATTTGCAAAACGAAGACAAAGGATAGGGATGTTATATCAATTACCCATAAATCAAATCTTTTGATTCGAACTAGAAAAAACGAATAATACCATTCAAGTTCTTAATAGATTACAGTCAAATCAACAAAGCCCGTCTAGCTCAGTCGGTAGAGCGCAAGGCTCTTAACCTTGTGGTCGTGGGTTCGAGCCCCACGGTGGGCGTAAGTATTTTTTCTTTTTCTTTTCTTTTTTTTTTTTCTCTCAAAGAGAGAAAAGATCAACTGCCAACCATGCAAACACTGCATAATATGATGAAAAAAGAAAGGCATGTATGCCCATACCACATCATTCATAACAAATTTATTGCATACTATTTTAGAATCCATTCTACATACAGAACGTCATAAACACTAATAAGCTTTTTATATATTTTATTCGCAAATAGTAGAACCTCAAAAAACTTGCACATGCAGTAAGTTTCAAGATTTGTGTTCTATCTCCATGTTTTGCTCACATTTTCTTCTTCTCCCCCCGTGCCTGATGAATCCAACAAGCAGTTCAATAAGATAAGAAACGTGAATTCCACCATTAAGACATAATTCATAGCTAATCACAATGATTTGAGGGAAAGTTTAGTTAGTACCTTTTTGAGTACTTCCTTCTGGTAGCGGTATCCCTAGAAAACACAGTCAAGAAAAATCACAGTAAAGGGCATAAAATCGATGAAAATAACAATTAGACGTTATTTATTCTATAATAAACACGTCAGAAAGAAAAAACTTGTGTTCGACAGACCTTGTTGGTTCCATAAATGTAATCACAGTAAGTGAATACTGAAGCAAAGTTGCTCTGGCAATTTCCTCCAACAGAGTGGTGGTAATCATGGTAAATTGCTCCTCCATAAAATGGAATAAATTTCGAAGGACTCCAAGGGAACTCATACCTGCACGAAAACACACGTTTTTATACTTGAGGGAGCGAGTCGAAGACTAAATTTAAATAAACGCATCAGCTCAAGTTTGAAAATGGATTTTCTTGAATACTTGAAATGTAAGATATACTCGTATACATACCCACTGTGAGTTTCAATGGCTTCCATTTGCCTCAAAATAAACCATAGCCAGAAGGTGATCATGTGTCCCGGAACAATGAGTGGACCTATAAATGAGGCAAATCCGAGGATTGTGATTTCTGCCCAATGTGCATAAGGAGCTGCAAATCCAATTGGAGCATTGTATTCATGGTGAACTCGGTGGATTTTCTCGTAACCCCATCCACTGTGAAGCAATCTATGCAGCCAGTAATGCGCATAGTCCTCAATAAGAAAGTACGCCAGTATCTGCAAAAACATCTCCCACCCAGATGGCAATGGCAAACTTGTCCTTATTGCAATCATCTACAATATATTTCATATTCCACCACTAATGAAATCTTCAAGTCATAAATTAATGACAAATTAATTACTAATTAATCATACCTCAATAACAGGGTAAGAAAAGATTTGCAGAGGGCAAACAACAACAACAAATGTAATCACAACTTTTCTATAGCAATCGAACATATTGGATAAAGAGTTCTTGAATTTGGGCTGCATCTTGAATTGATCAATCTTCTTGGAACGCATCAATTCAATAAAAACATATGGCAATGGGACGACCGTGTAGAAGATGACTAAGAAGAGTGTATTATGACAATACAAAATGTAATCGGGCTTCCGGGCCGAGTATTTGAACCATAATGTCTCTGCAATTGTTAGGTTTCTACCAAGAAAAAACGCTGCTTCATCAAGTGTTTGGAACGGCAACATTTTCTTGATTTATGATCAAGAAAAATCTACACTCGGGACTTGTATTTGTATGTGTATGTTGTATGCGAATGTGTGTGCGCGTTTCTCTCCCTTATAATGTTGTGAGTATGTGTAGAGAGGGAAAAATGAAAACCGATCAAACATGGATAAGTTGATCCTCCAAGTATTTTTTTTTGTTATAATTGCAAATTTGATCCAAAAACGTTTAAATCATGTATTATTATTATTATTAAATCGTTTAGCCCAATCTAGCATTCAAGTTTATAATGAAAGGCAAAAAGACTATTTGCCCTTTTAAAGCTTAGTTATCGACTTGCTGAAACAATAAGGTGTGGATCGCAAAAAAAAAAAAAAGAAAAGAAAGAAGAACGTTGCAATTTTTCCTTAACATATAATCAATCATCGTTGATAATCATATTATTGTATGTGTAACGCTATTCATAGTACATTTGATAATTTATCATAAATATACGATTATCATTGATGATTTGTGTCATGCATAATTTTTGTTACTAAAAGGATGTATGGTTAAAATAAGTTTAAAAAAAAAAAGGTAATTGTGAGAAAAATCAAAATCAAAATCAAAGTCTAACCAGGGCTAAATAAATTATCGTACATTCGTAGTCGATTCTTAGGTAAATAGAGTGGGCCATTTATTTAACAATTATGTAAAATATTTAATAATAAGTTAGGTAATTGTAGCAACATTTGGTAATATGTTAGGTAATTGTAGCATAACTCTTTATTTAATGTGTGTAATAGAATGAATTGACTTCTTAACTGATTTTGTTTTTAGGAGAAGATCTCGTCAGTCATATAAAGTCTTTGGAACGCTTACATATGATAATAGGATCGGCAGAGCTAGAATTTTTGGGATGGGACAAATGAAGCGTTAATAAAAATTATAATTTTGATCTTCATGTCATTTTAATTTTTTAAATAATATTTTTTAAAAAAATATGTGATTATTTTAAAAAATTATTTAGTTATGTGTAATATTATTTTATTAGAAAACGTGCGATTAATAAGAAGAGAAAAAAATAAATTATAATTTTAATGAGGACCAAACATGAGTTATATAAAAATTATTGACACGTTTTACTTAATTATATGCAAAAATAGTCAAAACTAGTAACCATTTTTTAGCTACTTATACGACAAAATAGACCCAACTTTTCTTTCTAATCAATTTTTATTATTTATTTTCTGAATTTCATCTCCTCCCAAATGAGATTCAAATTCAATTTGTAAGATTTCGTTGAGGTGGGTTTTTGTCTCGAATTTGTCTGTTTGTACCGGGGAGGGTTGGCAAACAGCCAAACACCAAGAGGGGGCGGTAGGGGAGTTGTCAACCCCCCCCCCCCCTCCCCGATCCAAATAGGGTACAAATAGTGCGGTCCAATTTTATCTCACTTATTTACCCCCCTCCCCCTGGTACAAATAGGGTACAAATAGTGTAGTCCAATTTTATCTCACTTATTTAATTAGTTGATAGTAAGGAAAAACTCTTAGTAAATCGTTGTGTATTATTTGATAGGTTACGTTAAGAAATGTGCAATTTTAGGAAGTAAAAATTTTAAAGTAAGAGTTTTTGTTTTTAGAACCATCTTTCTAAAAGCCAAATTCAAATGGAGGGTAGTATAACCCTTAGATGCCTTGGCATGTTTAGCTCTTGAAAACGGTGAAGTTAGCTCTTCAATGGATAATATATTTATTTTTTCTTTCTGAATAAACAAAAAATAAAAAAAAAAAAAAAAAAATTTCCCAAATGTGAACAATGTTCAACAAATGTTATGTTAAATTACTTTATAGTCCTCGTCGAAACATTATTACTTTATATATTTTAGCATCCTCCAGTGTCCAAGTTGGGAAGAAAACTCTAATTCATAAGATTGGACGTGTAAATTTAACCATTTGAGATGCTTATACCATAATGCAATACAATAGATATTCTAGTGTTCGAAAATGAGTCGAAATGTTTTTATTTGGATATAAATTTGTTTATAAATTCAATCAAAGTTAAACATTAATTTACATTACACATTCATAGCTTTTACTTGTTATTATTCACACATTTCATGAAATTCATCATTTTTTTCTCTTTATAAATTGATTTATAAATTTCACAAATAGAGGTGTATTAAAATCAAAATATAATGGAAATCAATGACTTTGATGGATGCCATGTGGAAGTGACATACTTAATCTGAAGGAGAATATACATGTAACATGATTGTTTATAAATTTATAATCATGTGTAATATAGAGATTCATTCAACTATATGTGCAGTAGGGTGCGAACTCATCCAGAATCATTGAACTCATGGATGCAATAAGGGGGTTCGCATAGCGACATGTGACTATAGCAGCTACATTGTGAAAGAGAGAGAAATGCGAGGGATGAAGAAGAGAGCCATGCTACTCGTACAATTTATTTAATAGATTAATTTGAATAAGCATTTGTCAAAACACCACTATACAATAAGCTTGATTCTGGGAAAGAATAGAAATAGTTTGGTAGTTTTCAATTTTGAACAACGTGCTAGTCTACAGGCCTAGATGCCCATTGACCACCTATCAAATTAATTAAGAGGAAATTAATAGTATTTTTGTAAGTTGGCAATTAATTAAAGTAGAAATTACATAAAATCACGCATTTAGTTTTATCTTTTCAAAAATTCAAGTCAAAAATCAAGTCCAAAGTTTATTTTTAAAAAAATCAGATACTATATTAAAACTCTAATTGATAACCTAATTTATTAATTTCCGTCTCTACACTAATTTATCATTCTCGTCTCCTCCCTCCCTCTAATTTATTCACAGCAGCGTCGCGACGTTGGCAGTAGTGTCTCCTCCCCTTCTCCCTCCTTTATCCCTCCCCCCTTTTCCTCTCTCTCCCTCTCTATGATTTATTCAAAGCAGCGTCGCGACACTACCGTGAACGGCACCCGGATCTGTGTGTATGTGACGGATATATGTGTGTGGATGTTGTTGGTGGTTGGCTGTTGTTGGTGG
This sequence comes from Fraxinus anomala, assembly GCA_903798345.1. Taxonomy (NCBI): domain Eukaryota; kingdom Viridiplantae; phylum Streptophyta; class Magnoliopsida; order Lamiales; family Oleaceae; genus Fraxinus; species Fraxinus anomala. The sequence goes on from CAIGRN010035385.1 coordinate 29,988, forward strand.
CGGATATGTGCGTGTGGCTGATGTGTGTGTGGCTGTGTGATGGTGGATCTGTTGTTGGTGGTTTGGGCGGATCTGTGGTGGTTTGGGTGGTGGTTGTTGTTGGTGGATGGTTGTGGTGGTGGAGGTGGCGGTGACGGCAGGGATACGACGAAGAGTGTCAGTGACCAACTATTTGGTTGATTTGTGACCAAGTATTGATGTTGGATTGAGATCGGGGGACGGGTGTTTGGGTGTACGTGACCAACTATACGGTTCTTTGTGGCTTACTATTAAATCGTGATCTTAAAATTCGATAATATGTGACTAAAAATATAATCTATGACCAACAAATTTTGACATATGCGATTTCTGTATCTATAATTTTTTTAACTTGTAACCAATTAAAAATTTGTGACCTATAAATTTTTTGATCAGTGACCAATGAAGTCAATTGTGACCTATAAATTTTTTGATCTGTGATTTCGAAATAATCCGTGACCAATTAATTTGATAAGTTGTGACCGAAAATTAATCTTTAACTAATTAATAAAATATCTGTGACAAAATTGCATATAATTGTGACCTTAACAATTGTCATCNAGTCAATTGTGACCTATAAATTTTTTGATCTGTGATTTCGAAATAATCCGTGACCAATTAATTTGATAAGTTGTGACCGAAAATTAATCTTTAACTAATTAATAAAATATCTGTGACCAAATTGCATATAATTGTGACCTTAACAATTGTCATCGGAGTAGAATGGCCACCGGAATTGTTACCGGAGCAGTATGGGTGGGATGTGTTAATTATATTATATTAAAATTAAATGTTTAATTAATTAATAAAAATCTGATTTTTGCAATTTTGAAACTTAACACCTGAATTTTGCAAATGTCAAAGTTAACGCCTGATTCATGAATTTTTCCCTTAATTAAAGCCTCTATAGAAGCTCAAACCAAGTTGTATAGGCCCAATTATAAGCCCTATATTGTGTAACCCATTCCATAAAGAATTTACTCTCAAACATATTTATATATTTTATTTGTCTATTACTTTTGAATAAAAAATTATTATTTTTGAATGTAAAAAACTCTCAACTATTCATTCAAAAATAAATCTAGTTCCTATTCAGTTTAGATAGAAATCATATTTTCAATAGATTTTAACAGAAGTGATTAAATTTATGATTGAAAAGTTGTAGTCATTTCTATAAACCCAATCAAAAATTAATCGAACCCATATTCAATACAATCCATTAAAAATTCATATAAGTTCAATCCAAAATTAAATCCAACCTAATTCCACATATCCAATCTAAAATTAAATATGATTAAAATTGATCGTTGACTAAAATTTTAATCAAATTTTTTAACTGAACCAAACATTTGCTTAATTTATTTCTAACACTCATCAATAAAAAGTATTTGTTTTAATGAACTTTTTAAGTGGAATCAAATGTGTTTTAAACGAGTAGCTCTTTGTATGCCATAAAGTAAGGGTGAGCGGCTCGTCTCGTCCCACTTATGACTCTAGCAGCAAAACACTCATGCGAGTTAGCTCATCGGTAGCTTGAGAGCCTAGTTATGTTTTTCATATACTTCATTTTTTCATTTAAATTGATGTACAAGAAATATCTATTTGTGTACAATTCTAAATTCGCTCATTGCCAGTATCAAACCTAAATAAAAGACTAATTTTAACAACTTTCCAAAGCTTTTGATAAAATATAATTTTTTAACGTATTTCTTTGTAAATTTTTTTTATGCTTAAAAGTGAAAGTGCAATTTGCAATTTTAGTGCACATTTTAAAATAATCCTAATAATAAAACGAGAGCCGCCCTGACCCGGCACATTTAACACCCATTCCATAAAGTGTCGTCCCCCACTCCACCCAAGACGAGAGCGAGCGAGCTAGCGAGCTTTATGCAGTAATGGCTTCCATGGCTTCCTCCAGTGCCCATTTCATCCATTGCAGAACCTACAACAAAGGTCACAAAGCTTCTCCTTTCCCTCGTATCAATATCGTAAATGGATCGCACAAAGAGGAAGAAGAGGCCCCAAAAAAGAACACCGACCAAAAGGGGCGCAGGTATTCCAATTTACCATTTTGCTTCTTCAATCAAATGAATTTTCGATTAACCCCAATAAATCTATGTTTGAAAGGGAAATAATATTGAGGAGCAGTGAAATTGCGGTTCTCGGATCAATTTTCCATTTCAGGCATGTTTTTATTGCCTCCTCATCTCCTCCATCCTTTCTTTCAACCATTCACTACGCATTATTACTACTTAGGATTTAAAAATAATAATAATTTTTTTATTGTTGAGGAGGACAGTGGAACGAAGCCAAATTACTTGGGGGTGCAGAAGAATCCTCTTGGTCTAGCATTATGTCCGGCCACCGACAATTGTGTTTCGACTTCTGAGAATATCAGTGATCTTACCCACTACGCCCCGCCTTGGTAACTTGCTATTCTCATTGCACTCAGTTTTTTTTTTTTTCCTAATGGAAATGGAAATGGAAATGGAAATGTACCTAACTTCGAAATAGAAAAGGGGGCGGCTCAAAGTTTGGACGGTGATACTTTCATATTGAAAATTATCCAACTAATTTACATTTGGTCATTGATGATGGGACAAAGCCATTTGTCCTGACTCTGGGACATAAAGCATGGTTCTTGATGATTGGATTGTTTTGTATATTATTTTTCAGGAATTACAACCCCGAGGAGGGACGTGGAAGTAAAAACCCTGTGAGTAAAGAAAAAGCAATGGAGGAGCTTCTTCAAGTGGTACAAATTCAATGTGTTTCCTTCACAATTCTCCTCTTTATAATGGAAAAGTTTAACGAATTTTTAATTGTTGCATGGAATAGATAAAATCAACAAAACCAGACAATTTTAGTCCAAGAATAGTAGAAAAGAGAGACGATTATGTGCGCGTGGAATATGAAAGCCCAATCTTGGGGGTAGGTGCAACAAATTTGTGTTATTCTAAAGTTTTTATTTACTCCCGACTTTGAAACTTCTTTTACTCGTTTCAGTTCGTTGATGATGTTGAGTTTTGGTTTCCACCGGGCAAGAAATCAATTGTACAGTATCGTTCAGCATCACGATTGGGGAATTTCGACTTTGATATCAACAGAAAGAGAATCAAAGTAAAAGTCATTAGGACTTGCATCTTGGATATTATTGCACATTTCACCTAAACTAATGCGGTAAAATATGTCGCTGACATAAATTTCTTGATCTGAAACAGGTACTCAGGTTAGAACTAGAAAAGAAGGGATGGGCATCAGAAAACACCTTCTGACGAGCAGCATAAGAATCAAGAGATATTCTCATCGAGATTTATCGCCGCTGCAAAAATGTTCCCACATTTTTATGTTATATGTATCTTGTTATATTGTACTCTGGTCTGGATACTGAATAAATCAGAATCCATAAAAAGTTTCAAGTATTAATATTTCAAAGCTTGCTCATGTATTTCAAGAAATGCCATTCAACAGAGTCAACATTTAAACACGATCAAAGATTCAAACACAAGCTAGGACATAGTTCAAATAAAGAAATGCAAGTTTCCAGAAATAAGTCATTCTCACAACATTTTAATTGAAGGATGCAGACTGCGAGTCCGGGAGTTAGATAAGTAACTTGCCACTAGAACACAAGAATTATCTGGCAATTACCCTCTACAGCCATGCAAGCATCGAGTCTCCCCACTTCAGCAAGACCAGCAGCAAAGAAACAGGGGAGAGGACTCAATCTTTCCTAAGCTCCATGTACTCCTGACGTATGCCACTTGCATTCATAATGAGAATTTCCAGTTTGTCACCCTGTAAAACATATACAAGCACAGTTTAGATAGCAGAGGACAAAAAATGGACAAATGAAATCCAGATCCGCACATGATCCATCTAGCAATATCGTCCAATAGGTTTACATATCTGAGCTATTTTCAGAGGGAAACTTTTACATCCATACAGGATGCAAGATTCTTAGGCATTATTAGATTTTTGTTGATGCATTAATTTCCCTTGTTAGAATTTTGAGCATTGCTTGAAAGGGTATTGATTCATGCATAAAACTTTGCACATTGGCGGGGGAATTGGGAAAGAGAGTATTTCAGGTCTTCCCGTCCCAATGTGGTACGAGTACATTTTTGCATCATAGGGCCCAAATTGTAAAATTCTCTATACATTTCTTATATGTACTGGACAGGACTAAAGTGACTAAATAATACATTAAACAAGATTTCAACCTTTTTTCTTCCTATGTTGTCCGATGCACCTTATCTAATATGCAGTATATCATTAATTTATGAAAAGCTTCTTCTAATGGTAATATTTGATTCTGAAGGCAAATTTATGCTCTTACATTCAAAGATTAAACTATATAATTACAAGAGTTCGCCTAGAAGGATTTCAAACACGTGCAACCCTAATGTGGAACTTGGTGCAGATGATTAAAAGGGAAAGCACAAACAAATCAAAGAAAAGCAGATGACTTTTCCTGATTCACAAAACAGAAGACACACTTACAGTATATATATCCCTTTCCGTTGCAGATGCAAAGCAGGTTTTCACCAAGTCAATGGCTTCTAACTCTGAAAGTGGAGTAACAGCATCCTGCAGAATATCATTAAAATATAACTCGGTCATACTTGATATCAACTGTATGTCGAAATTATCTATGCATGGAAGACAAAATCAGACCTTGGCAGGTAATAAGAGAGGGCTTGGAGACTTCAGTTGGTTGTCTAAAAAGGGTGTGATAAGTGTAGAACCAGAACCCTGGGAACTGTATCCAACCCTCTCATAAGATCCAACAGCATCATAAGTGAAGACACAGCCCTTTCCTTCAGGATTTTCCCCAAAAAGAACAAAGAAAAAGAAAATAGCTGTAAGTAATGATAGACGTACAACAAACCAATTGAAATTCGCTAAAGTCTTACCTTCTTGGTCAAGACCACCCAAAACATTGAATGCGTAGTATGGAAAGAAACGTTTGTAGTACAGAGTATTAGAGAGCAGCTGTGCCATTGCAGGACAGCTCATTTGCTTGTTGTGCTGATGCTGATATTGCTGCAATTAACGAAACAGTAAGGAATTATCAGGCATGAGTTCTATACATATTTCCACTACCTTAAGCTTGCAGCACCGAAAGAATTCAGAGAAGCAATTATAAAACTCAGTCTAGTCATTTTGCAAAGATCCAATCATCACTAAAAGCAGAATTGATCAAATTTCCGCAGTTTTTAGTCCACCAAACAGGAGTGGCAATGAAAATGGAAGGAAGAAAATTGAGGTTTCAATCTTTTAGGTACTGAAAGAGACTGCAATGAGATAAAAGAAGGTTTGCATATGCAATTTATTCATCATAAATTAGCTCCTTGAATAATAACCAAAACCTCTGATGGCATAATGCAATAAGCCAAAGGAAAGTGAAATAGTCATCTACCTGAAACTCTAGAAAACATGACACAAATTGAATGAAGTAAATCGAGAGGAATATTAACACAATTATACTTGAGTGATTTGACACCCTTCACTGATAAGGAAAAAGGGGCTGGGACGCCCTTAAAACTTCACACTAACATTTGTAATTTAGCAATTGAAAGAGGAATATGAACAGCTCAATGATGATATGTATACCTTGATCCTTTACATATTTAACTGCCTCTGGGGAGATTAAAATAGAAAGTCTTCCAATAATCTTAAAATGCTTAAAGAACATACCAAGTGCTTAGCGGCCAAGACTTTTTGTAGAGCTCTCACATCAGCCTGAAAACCTGAAGAGGCCAGCACGGATTTGTCCGCTCTACATTATCGGAGAAACAAAATATATTCTTTACATCTTTGCCAAGAAAAGGACAACTTTGAAGCAATCAAGAAAATTGCAAAGAGTAGGCATACACAACAATCACATATTGCCAAATAAATTCATGATGAGAAAGTCTCATAATACAGTCTCCAAAAAGTTGAATGGAAAAATAAAAATTACTTTTTCTGAGTAAGAAGGGAACAACGAATACAAAAACTAAACATCATTAACCCTTTATGCAAATGGTCTTGAGGTAGTACAACAATGAACAATACTTAAATGAATATACATAATAAGTTCTCTAAAAATGAAAGTGAGTGCCATCAAGCAATCATCTTGCAGATTTAAAAGCATTTTTTAACCTAGTAACTCTTATCATAGCCCCCCTTTCTGAAGTCATAAAGCCAACTTTCTGAACTAAGAAACATAGTTTTCACATTACTCACGTTTCTGTTCAAGTCATACATTTAGCAAAGGGAAACAAGAAAAGTGAGAAAGAAATTGATTTCTTCTATGCCCTTCAGTGAAAAAAAAAAGTCTAATAAACTCAACTTGATATCCCATACTTATTTGCGATATAGTGTCAAATGACAAAACTAAATAACTTCCAAATGAAGTTTAGATCTATGTGCCTTGATCACAAATTTGCTTGTACAAAAACCACAACCTTCTCTCTCCAATTCCAATTTTGCCAAATTCTAAGAAGAGGGTAAAGTTCTCTCCCTAAATAAAAAATTCCAATAACACTACTACAAGATATGCCAATCTTACATTTGGATGCTACCGCCACGAATGACAAGACCGTCAAAAAGACAGGTGGAGAAAATTGGCTCGAGTAATTACTTATTTGTTTACAAATTTGTGTGTATTAACATTTCATCTAGTAATAAAAAACTTAAATTAATAAAACAACCTACTGACGCTTTTTATTTCTTTATTTCTTTTTTCACAAGGATCAATTCAAAAATTAAGACATACAGTAGTGCAAAGTCAAAATCCTTAATAAATGGAAAATAAACCGGGAAAGCAATTCTTTACAGTTGATTAATTTTGGAGTAATCGCGAGTGAGAATGTTGTAGCCAGAGGACATTCGAGTGTCGGCCGCAATCACGCAGTAATCAGTTCCCGCAATAGCAACGCATGTCCTGCACACACAATCGCCGAGATGAGAAACTAACATCATAATATCTAAATAATATTTTTTTGATGCATATAAATCGAATTAGGGTTTTGCATACCCTCCATTGTTGTCGTAAGGAGACCAATTTGCCTGCTGTTTAGTCATGGTGATATCTGATCTAAGAGAATGGGAAAGGAGCGATTGAAAATTGTAGTGCCTTCGATGAAAATGAATTCCACTTCTCCTTTTGAGCTCTCAGTATCTTTTTTCTCAAGAAATTCAGGAAAATACACCCTTTTTTTTTTTGACAGGCAATTGAAACGACGTCGTTAACATTTTTTACTTTTTGCACAAATGATCCCCAACCTATGGCCTCTGTGCACAGTCAAACTCAACTTTTTAAAGGGTGTTAACCGAAAGCAAAAGAAAATAATTAGAATTAAAAGAAAATAATAAATAAATAAATTCATTTATCTTCCCCATCCATACCTTGTAGAGGTTTTCAAGGTCGGTGGACTAACAAGGTGGTATAATGAAAGGAGTTTGAGAGTTAAACGAGATAAATTAAACAATTGTTTAGAAGTCTAAATGACACTAATCGTTAATTTCAATGACACTCCGAATAATCAACCCAATCGGAATGTTAAGGATGGCAAAATTAAACATGTTTGAAATTAGTGTAAAGTTCAATGGCAATTAATATGATCAAGAGCCTTATTTGGCATGAATTTTATTTTTGCTTTTGCTTCATATAAAAGAGCTTTTAAAGGAAATTGTCATAGTCTATGTTTGACTCTCATTTTTCAACTACACATTATCCCATAAAATAATTTTACACGTAAATCTATATTTTTTCTTTTTTTTTTTAAACTACACATTCTTTAAAAAATCATTATTCCAAAATACAATTTTTTACAAAAATAAGGCTCAAACATTAACTTAATTTTAAACTAATTTTTAAAAACACTTCCTATTTTGAAATACTATTGAAGGAAGTCACGTTGAACCAATTTCATCAAAGCTCTTTTAAAGTTTTAATTACCAGAAGCACTTTTATAAAATTAGCCAAACTTTTGAATTTTAAACTCCTTTTGACTTTTCAAAAGTCGCACCAAACGACCCTAACCCCATTGAATGGGTCATATGGTAAAATTACATGACAAAATATACACTCAAGAAGACAATATAATAATAACTTAATTATTTCATAGACTAGTGTTAAACACCATTCGTGTTGAATAAAATTATTTTATATCTTGGTATGGATAATAGGAAACATAACTAAGCCCTCTCCCATCATAGGAGAAATAATTGAGTTTTGAATAGTATTTTTTAGAGAATGTGTAGTTAAGATTTAAAGAAATTTTATTGGTTTGTATGTAGAATATTTTATTATTTAATTGTGTGGTGAAAAATATTACTGTAGAAAATGATGTTTTCAAATAAAGAGAGACAAACATGTCCTAATTAAATTACCTTTTTATGATTACAATTTATCGAAGAAAGTTTTGTACAATGGGCAATGCCCTTTGTACAATGTGTGAACCCGTACTTGTACACCCAGTGCAATCCTTGTACAATATGGTCCAACATTCTCGACTCCGCAACAACAGTCCGAGGTTGTCATCCACTGGCCATGCTGTCAATTTTGATTAATGTTGTCGGATTCTATATAATTCTGGACACCGCCTTTAATTCCGCATGAAATTCAGATATTTTCTTGTGTCAAAAGTAAAATTTTCGTGGGGAATTTCAAAATTCTCAAGAAATCTTGAGATTTTCAACCTCCAACCTCTCACTGAAATCACACATACGATCTACTCATCCACCACTACTCAAACCAGTGGCAGTACTCCTGAATTCTTCTATCCCCTGTTCTCATAAAAAGCCGAAACATTCTTCGCTGGGGTTGCACTGAAGTTCGAAAGAGTACATGCCTGCTGGAGTACCTCACTTTTTCCTCTCCACTTCCTCGATGTTGGAGCTGAAATTGGATGCTATGGGAGAGCAGATTTTCCATCAGTTGTGATTCAGTGTTAAGCAAAAATGATGCATTTGTAGAATGCTGTTTTACTGGGCCACCGGAATGTTTTCCTTTCCTGGATAAACAACTAGCCCTAATTAGTCAAATACATTGCAAGGATTTATGATGCTTTGGAGGAATGCTGTTTTATTGAGCTACCGGACATGTCTATCTTTCCTGGATAAACAATAAGCAGCACCAAACAGTGAAATATATTGCAACCTTACCAACCATTGTCAATGAAACCAGATGCGAAGGCACATTCAGGTATTAATGTATAATATCAGGAAATTCCAAGTAAGAGTTTTCTATAGAAATTTACCAGAAGAACAAGTGGTGAAACCATTTTGGAACTGTGCTGCTTCGCATTCCAAAAAATGCTTCCAACAGGGCTGTCAATGGTTCCTGAAGTTTATTCTGTCCCAATTACAAAGCAATATACAGTATTCAAAAGTTAATTCAAGAGTACGTGTACTCTCTGCCTTAGACAGTCTTGTTTTTTCTCCTGCTGTAAGGCATAGTATTGTTTAACGCTGGATCATAACAATCTGCAGGATACAAGGATAATTGAAACACTGATTCCAACAAACCATGAATAAAGATAGCCTGTCACACAAGCAACCAAATACAGCCAAAATATATTATAAATGTGGAGCATCTTGTCCACAGGAAAAACCCGAGGATCTCAGTTGGAGCAGAATAAGAAATCACTAACAAGTTCTTACACCAAAATACAAGATTTCAATGGCTCATTCTCCCTCCAAGGCTATCCCATTATGTATCGATATCTCCACAGTTGCCTTGACACCAATGAAACTAAAATAATGAAAATGTACATATTTACACAGTTTGCCATAACAAAAAGGGCATGTTACTCCACAGCAATGCCAACAAACAATTCAATAATCAAAGCTACACTAAAATTCCCCTAATTGATGCCACTGTCAGAACCTAAGCAACTTTCTAGCATGATTGATTTAGAAGATTTGAGGAAACGGATTGTGCTTAGTTTGAATAATAGACAGACACAATACATTTACATTAACATAAAGTTCCGGACAATGGTAAAGCATGTTCAGGTCTGTACAAGATTAGTGTAACTGACATACAACTCCAACCCACACCTATCCATGCACAGTAAATCTAAAGCTCAAACAACAGATTTAAATCTGATTTCTTGAACGAGATGCTTGTATTATAAGTAATAATGCAATCCAAATGCTAATATATCACCGGGAGGTAAAGAAAATCAAGTTCAATTACCTCCAGAAGACTTCAAGTGTCCTCATTAGGATTTACTAGCAAAATGGCTAAATGTAACAAAACTACACTGTCGAAAGAGATCATAGATAAATATTCAGGTGCCCATGGCTAACAATAACCAGCTATCGATCTTGTTTCATCCATTCTTAAAGATAAATAATTCTTCACCCCAAGCAGTAAGAGAATACTCTTTCTTGATGCCCTATGCAGTTCAAGGAAATGCTAAGCCTTGGTGGATTTCAAATTATAACTTGCCAAATTCTTCAAGCTCGGCTTTCATTTAATTTTTCCAGCAAGTATATCAAACTCCATACTCCTATTACAATTCTGGTTTGATCTAATGTTTAAGAAAATCAAATGGTTCATTCTTTATTTAACACGGTCAACAAAATTTTAGTAATCTAGGTTTGTGCAGGAGCTATCGTCCTTGCATTGGAATCAATGCTTATAGCAGTCAAATAAAGCTTCAAATCAAAATAGGCCCAATGTCAAGAAGATTAGACACTTCTCCTGAGAGTAAATAATGACAAGTGAAATTATGGTAATCCCCCTCTGATCCCCCCCCCACCCCCCTTCAGATAATAGCTAATTATGGTAATTCTTGTGAGTGGACGCTCTTCAAGAAATATTGATCAAAATCTCTAAATCCTCATCAAGAAACGAGACAGAAAGTACAAATCCAAAGGAGGGGTGCGGATCATTGAACAAAGCGCATTAGCATTCCAGGCCAGGCATGATAGACAGAACACGTCTATTCAATCTTTAGCAGATGGAGAGAACAAGACTACTATTTGGCAGACTATCAAAAGAAAATTTTCGCCGTATTGAGTTAAATGGCTTTCTATCTGGTATCCAGAACTCTCTTAAATAAGTCTATTGAATTTTGAAATATTAGACCGAGAATGTAACTAATTGACCCGTAACCTCAGGAGAGAGGTAAGCTAGACAAATAAAACTGATAACTCTTTCTTGGGTCAGGTACATCATTCAAAATGCCAAATTAACACTTAAGCCCCTATTTGAGCCACATTAAAATTTTCATTCTCACTCTTCTACAATTCTACTCATTTTCAACCACACATTTTTCAATAAAATAATATTTTCTATCACATCAATAATTTTTCCTTCTTTTTCAACCACACATTCTCCGTCAATCTACTATTCCAAAATAATGTGGCTCAAAAACACCCTAAGAGAAATATAAAATTTTACAAGTTTGCAGAATAATATTTTCATTATCTAATCTTTTTTGCAGAATAAACACGGTTGATTTGGCCTCATAAGTAAAGAACATGAAGCATAGTATTAACCAGAAAGCCAATAATCATGGCGATCAGGTATCAATTTGAAAATATTGAACATGCATATTAATAATCTAAAAGAAAGGGAAACAATGTAAAATAGTTCAGGAACCAGTTTGAAGTAGATCTAGAACCGAACAACAACAAGATAACCATGCCATTTTTAAATGACGGTCACAAAACAAACAAATGAACGAATCAATCTGACAGTTATCACCTCTGTTAACAGTATAGAAAATGATTATCAAAACTTTCTATGTACATCCTCGTGACATGAGAACATGTACCAATGGTATAATAAGATTATACATACTATATAAAATCAATTGATACCCATTAAATTTATGAATAATTGAAAAAAAAAAAAAAACATATCTCATTGACCTTCTAAATACTAACTTTATATTACTATGTAGCAAATTTGAAATAACCCTACTACATGATGAGCAGATGGGATAATGTACTACATACATTATATGATTATATAATAAGCTTTCTTTGATGACTGCACTGCTAAAACATCGACCACAATAAAAATAGAAGTATCTGTAAGAAACAAAATTGTTATCAGAGCAGCATGAACGATACTGGACAAAAATAGAGCAAAATAAGAAGTGCTAATCATGCATAGCAGAACAATCAAGTTCAATATTAAAAGCAGATAACAAGGCCAAAAGAGAGGCATTAGAAGTATATGCAGAAGTGCCAAATTTAATACTCTACAGATTACAGTCAATGAAGATGCCGAAAGACTGAAAGTGATGTAAAAGGCTTCAAGTTCTATGCACAGAATATACAACCCACTTCCAACAGAGCAAAGGATGAGCGGTAAGTTAAGTGGGTTCACCAAAATAAAAAATCTCTACAAGATCTATCCATGATCAAATCCACCATTGCTGCAATCTGCATCACGGTCTAATCTACAAGGAGAGTCAAACCATTTTGGATTTTCAGGATAGAAGCCGTCCACCTGTATACCAGAAAGACCTACATCTGAATCCACAGCCTCTTCATGCCTCGAGGGCTTGATCAGCTTCGAATCACACAGCAAACCCTTCTCATCGAACTGGCCACATTTTAACCACTTCTCTTCTTTACAAGTCTCTCTTAGCAGATCCTTCTCGTTCCTACTCTCAGCCCTCATCCGATCCCAAGATGCAACCTCCCCAAGAGTTCGCCCAAAGCTGTCCTCATCATCTTCAATAACATCAGCATCTTTGCCATCACCATAGATCTGGGGACGATGATCGTCACACCAATCTGGTAAATCATGCTCTACCACCAAGACATCATCCAGGTGCTGCTTCTCTGATGGCAGCCCTACCGATTTCGAAGCATCTTCCGTTATATTTCTAAGTTTATTGGTAATGTCAAAGAGCTCATGAGTCAAAGAACCTAACAAGGAGGGCTGGATTGTCATGATTCTCCCTTCAAGAAACCCTAACTCATTCCTTAATTCCTGAACCTTCTGCAAAGCCAAATGCTGTATGTCCCCAGAATTCTTTCCCAGGAACCTGAAATCTTCATTTTCCCCTTCCTCAGACATTCCAAACAGTGTATCATGATCAGTCAGAAATCCTCCTTTATGTCCAACCATTCGATGCATTATCCTCGCATTCCCATCCAGTGGCCCTGGCTCATGCCCTGAATGCACTGCATACAGCTTAAATACAGCTGTCCCCTCATCCTCATAGACAAATGTCTTATCCTTCTCATTATAATTTGATATTGGAACTATCGCTCGAATCCGAAACCCACATCCGCACCTCTTTGATGCATAGGGCTCCCGTTTCAAAATCCGGGATTTCTTAGATGCAGGCTCGCCTGCCCTATGACAAGCGTAATCCTTGACCTCAGCCATAAAAGGCTTGTACCTAATATACTTTTGTCTTATGCACAACACCACCTTATGCTTAGCAGCCAATTGTTGCAACTTAACAGGAACTTCCTTGGCAGGCACTTCAAAAGACTCTGTATATTCAAATCTACGCCTCTTTGAGCGAGGCGCACATCCAGAAGACTCATCCAAGCACACTGGGCAGGACGCTACATATGTCCTAATATAACTCTCAGGAATACCATAAAATTTAGCACCTACAGTCCACACCTGCTTAATTCTCTCCACGGTTTCTTTAAGCCCCAAATGTTTTAAATCGGCATCACCATGAAATGACATGACTATATCCTGCCACTGATCTACATGGGAAACAAATTGATTACAATTATTCTTGAAGCAGAGGAAATTATTATTACCAGCGGCAGCAGAAGCCAAGGCTGTGTCCGCAACTTGGACTGTTAGCTTATCCTGGATCCGCTTCCATGCGGTCAAGAAGGCAGTATCCTCGTTACGGTCCTTCCACACGGACCGCCAGCTGGCAAGCACAGCCGTCGGAGTCACAGCCCGGATTTCTTCGGGGGTAGCAAGCCGGCCTTCACTCAAGCACTGGACCATCAAAGCATGAGATTCCTTATTAAAAGTATAAAATTGCGACGATACGTGTGGCTCGGGATTAATATGCACGGAACGGCGATAAATTGCCCTATTATCATTATTCCCATTACTCTCAATTTGGGAACTCGCCAAATTAGGGTTTCGAGACGGAGCCGCATCGTTTGGAAGGGATATAGGAAGTTCACCGTCGGATGACGTGTGGCTGACATCATCGTCGTCCTCGTCCCGGAAGAGGTCAAGGGAGAAGGCATCGTCGTCAATGGACGGCTGAGATTGAGGTTGGCGATGGTTTATAAACTGTTCATGGTGGGATGGTGGTGGACCCAGATGGTGGAACAGATCCTCTTCAATTTTGCTTGGATTCATGAGAGAGTCTTCTTCTCAGTTGATTGTCTGTCGAAGCTCTTCAGTCAGTGATTCTGACATAAACAAAGTTCCGAGTTTTCTCTCTAAAATTCTCTCTCTAAATTCTTTATCTCTGCGAGGAAATCAACGATTAATTAAATGGATTTAGAATGTATCTTGTTACATATAATATCTTACTTGACATCATTATAGCTATTCATTTTAATTTTTGTTTTCTACGTCACATGCGCTAGAATTTTGATAACACGTATATCAATTATTATTATCAACCAATATTATATACTTAAATTTATTTCTGTATCTTTTGACTCGTGGCAACCTAGAAGAGCGCGGCTATGAAATTTATTGAATAATTAGCGCAAAACATTCGTATTGTTTTCATTCATTGTGCATATCATCCATATCATTTTAAATTTGATATTTACAATCTTATTTCAACCTTTTTTTTTGCAAAGTTGATCCTTTTTGTCTATTGTCTGTTAAGTTCTTCCGTTGAATGTTCAACACGTGGATTGCATTTACTTCATGTGAAACGGGTAATTTTGTCAAGCCACTAGTTTTTCAAAAAGTGACATCAAGAAGTTGACTTTGTACTATTTTCACCATGTATTGAACCATTTCCGTTGCACATATTTAACTGTCACCCCATCCGTTATCATTCATATAAAAATTCATACATTCCTAAGCACACATATGACAAAAATTTCCTTTTTTAGCATAATCAATGTCCAAATAAATAGTGGCTTGACAAAATTACCCATTTGATATGATCTAAATGCAATCCACATGTATATTTAATGGAAGGAACAATGGAATGGACAGAAAGGACCAACTTCACAAAAAAATTGTTGAAATAAGGTTGTAAATGCCAAATTTAAAATGATATGGATGATTTGCACAATGAGTGCAAACGATATGGATATTTTGAGCTAATTGTCCAAATTTATTTGAATAATTTGAAAATTTATATTAGTGAGTTTCTAAAGTGTTCGATATTGTTGATAACTAAAATTGGCATTTCTAAATAATATTTGTCTGAGGTCGTAGTTACGTACACGTTTTTGCTCGTTTTTTATTTTTTTTTGCAGAGAATATGGTCATTCACAAAAATGCAAGCCCAACGTATTTGTACCAAGCTCAATAAAACGCAACAATCATCCTAAATGTATATTCTTCTTTACATTAAATTTGACACTATTCTGCATGGCATTCATCAAAATCATTGATTTCTACAATACCATATCAAATCACTGTTTGGATTTTGATATGTAGGGGGGAATATAAACAACAATGTACATACAACTTCATTCAAAATGCAATGCCTTGTTTTTTTTTAACATTTGTCTTTTCCATTTGCCCACAAATGGACATAGGCTTCTTAATCCATAAAGCGGACAATCTCGATCGACAAAATGATACTTGTATATGTAAATGGTATAAACGGTTTTACAAGTGCTGAAATGATAGCACATGATTGGTTGTTTTAACTTTGTTTTTTGTCCAAAGTCCAATGAAATATTGTCATGGGATTCTGCAAATTCATCTGTGTAATTTTTTGTACATATAGCATTGTTTTCGATCAAATAATAAGAAATTAGAAGAACACAAATAGGCTCCAAATAAGGTTAACTTTCTTCTCTTATAGAATTGATAGTTGTAAGCGAGGATGGGGAATGGCCATTGGACCAAGATAACTTGAGTTAAATGTTTCATTAGCCCCCAAATTTTGCATCATGTCGCGACTTACTTATCGAACTTTATCAATTATCCCATTAGTCACTGAACTTTGTACCGTTGCACTCAGTTACTCATCAAATGAATTTCATTAACGCATCTACGTGCAGTGGACAACGAAAAATCTACGTGAACCGTTAAATGCTTAAGTGGATCCTCCATGTCAGCCTAACACACCTTATCATTTTCAAACAAACCCGAACACACCTTATCATTTCCAAATCCCTAACCCTAACCTCCAAATTCATTTTATTTCTCTTCTGAAAATCGCAACAAGAATTGGGCAAAAACCAAAAGCATGCCCCAAACCATAAATCCCAAACTCATTTTCAAAATCCATCTGGGGTAGTGGTGACAATCGAGTCGAGCGGCTCGTCGACTTGATCGCTCGGCTCGTACTGTAACAGCTCACGAGCAGCTTTTGACGAGCCCGAGCACCAGCCGAGTGGACCGGCTCGCTAGACGAGCCGGCTCAGCTCGGCTCGTACTGTTGCCGAGCAGCTCGTGGGCTCGCCCGTAATTTATTTATTTTTTAAATTTTTTTCTCTATTAATACCCACCCATATTCAACATTTTTCTCACCAATACTCTCATTCT
>CAIGRN010035393.1:0-18766 GCA_903798345.1 Fraxinus anomala
GTCAATTGTGACCATTAATTGGTTAAAATTTGATAAATTAATAATGTGTGACCTAAAAATTGTGATTGTGACGCACATTTTATTAAATTATAATCGAGTTGTGACCAATAAAAGTAATCTATGACCTATAATTTGATGTTTTGTGATCATAAAATAAGTTGTGTGACTTAAATGTTGTGATTTGTGACCGATGAACAAATTGTGACTTTTAAAATTTTAATTTGTGACCGATGAAAGAACTGTGAACTATAAAATTTTTAAATTGGGATCAAATTACATAGATATGTGACATTTATATATTTATTAATGAAATATATAATAATTAATTAAATCATAAATAATTTTTAATGAAAATTCGATTTTTGAAATTTAAAATCTCTATCATTAATTTTAAAATGGTGGTACTTAAAAATTTGATTTATGTATTGTTCTCCTAGATTAATTCTTTAAAGCCCAACAGCTATACGTGTCAACAGCTATCACATCAAAACATGGGGCCCCACTGTCTGGCAGATGGACAGTACTTTGCTGTGTATACTGATTGGGCCAATGGCCCATCAATAAGCAGTTATCATCTGATGCCTATTGGGCTGAATTTGATTTCAATCTCTCTTCCGACAAGAAATTAGTAGTGAATTTCCCAATTTTTATATTTATTTGTTACCTAACAAGACAAAAAAAAAAAAAAGGCATTCTCATGCTTTGGGAATCCCTAGGCTAGTAAGTCCATGCACAGAAAGAAGCCACCCACCGGAAATAATCAATTTAATGTAACATATTTATTGCAAAATTTTAAATCAATATGCATTTCTATGTACATCTTTGATTGACATCTTTCTAAGTAGAAAGATTATGAGCAGTGATAGAATATATGTGTTTATGGAAGACCCAGACCAACATACGATAAGAAAATCGAAATACTTACCAAAATAAACAAGTAAAACTGCAGAAATTAAAAGATGAACTCAAGAATTATTTCTGCCGTAGTCCCGGAGGTTCGGTGACCGTTTCTAATACCTACATCCCCCGTTGAGCATCCATAAAAAGGAGTATGCTCAGATGTGCTAAATCAGCCACAAAATAACAACAAAGATTACAAATGTTAGAGAGAAGAAATATGCGATTTATCTCTCAGAGTTACAACAATCGATCTACCAGATTTACCAAGAATCACCAAATAACCCTTTGAAATACAAACTGAACAACACATCAGAAAAATCACTCAGATCCTCACATTATTCACACAAAATATTACAATCGGAGATTGATTTATCTCTCACAACACTTTAAAAATCAATACAAACAAGAATTATCAAACTCTAGCCTCTTCTCTCTTTTTTCTCTTCACACATAGAAACCCTCGAAGTCTCCAGAAGAGAGAATGAATCGTATTCGAGTCCAAAGGTCTTCAGCCCAAGTATATAGGTCATCCTCCATCCAACGGCCATGAGTGAACCATGTGTCAATCATTAGATCAAGGACGCTTCAAATAAAAGAAGCGTGTATTGCAAAACACGATTATATGCCAAAATGCTGGGAGCACATAAATGGGCCGGGTCCAGTCAAACAATTTATAATCAATGGTGTAGATTGCTGCCGTATGAAAAAGTGTCAAATTTGTTGTCAATCATGACGTACATGTAGCATTATTGTTTCCTCTTTCTCATAGATTGTGTATTCACCATATTTCACTTTCCAGACACCAATTTGAGAATTTTGAAGGTATTCGTATTTAAGTTTAAAGGATAATTTCTTTTCTCCGCTTTAATTAAAGGTATTCGTAATTAAATTTATGTCGTCGTAGCTAATTAAATTCTTTTAAATCGATTTTAAAGTTCAATGATAGTACCTACCATGTATCGTCAAGAAGCATAGAATGATAGAGCATCAGTATCCATACAAAATATAATGTGAGCACGATATATAAGATTTAACTTCGTTTTTCATTTAACATCAATTGTCCATTATCGTATAGAATCGGAAACGAAGTCATTTCAGTTGTTGATTTGCCATGCACGTCAATTTTGGACAAAATCCGATAGTAGCATCACAACAACTTCAAATTTCTCAAACTGAATTCATGATATTTCCTGAGTTAAAAAGCAAGAAATTTGGTACAAGGTAATTGTTGCTTTGCATATAGTTTTTCTAAAACTTAAGGGACTGCCGGTTGGTATCAATTATGGTATATATTATATGATAGATTCAACAAATTTTAATTATAAGCCAAATCAAGAAGATGTGAAATCGACTTGGTAGAGTAGTTGTTTTCTATCGTTTTCTACACCAAACAATGACAAGTTTCAGTTTGATTTTATTTAATTTGAGTATAGGAAAATTATATCGTATGTTAAAACTTAAACGTGAACATGACAATATTAAAAATAATAACAAGAACAAAATATTTACGTGAAAACCCAACTAGGGTAAAATCACGGAAAGAGAATGAGAATTCACTATTATCGAAATATATAAGGAGTACAATTTATGTTTGATGGATCTCCCAAGACTACATGTGGGAACTTTTTCCCAAAACTAGTGGAATCAGATAGAATCGATCGGTTTGATTTCTATTCCTTTATTAAATAGATCGATTTTGGAATCTTGTATTGAGAACCGATTGGTTCTTGTTCAATTATGGTACTGCCGTAAGAACCAATAGTAAATTTAATTCTCCTCAGTTTCTCTTTTTGTTGATATAATGTACAAATATGCACAAGATATTTAAATACTAAACCCTAAAATTAATTATCTCGCAAAAATCTCATTATCCACACACTTCTTCTTACCTTTACAGTAAAACCTAATAAGTAATCAATATTTAAATATAAATAATTTTTTAAATACTTTACAAAAACTCATAGATTTATTGCAACCCCAGTAGGAAAAAAATGTATTTTTAATTCAATTTTTTGTGAGAACTCAAATTTCTCGTTATTTTCAAAGTGGCCGATCATCAGAATCAAGATCTTCTCCTTAAAGATAATCTGATTACAAATACTACATACATTATATATATATATATATATATATATATAGTTGTATGAATTTTCATAATAATTAATGTTTGATCTAGATTTTACAGTTTATATATATATTGTGTTTAATAGTTGTATCAAGAGCCTTTTGAGTGTATTTTTGTTTATTTTAATTTGACAAGTAATTTAATACTTTATTTTTTAAATCGGATCGGATCGAACCATAATCGATTGATTTACTTCTATAGTTAGATATGAAATTGAACCGAACTGCACCACATTCGCTCCTACCCAAGACATGTAATTACTCCTATATATATAATACAAGAAGAGACTATCAAAAGGCGACATTCTAATATAATAGGCATAACCAATGACAAAGTGTTAGAGATTGAACAAGAGAAAAAAACTGTAAAAATTGAGAAACGGAGTTGCACCAGATAACACGATCGCTCGAGCGCTTGCCTAGCGGTTAACAAGCGGTGATGTTACTGAAATTCAAATTTTCATTCGCCCCTAATAAGCAACTAGTGAGAGATTTTAAATTCGAATCTTCTCCTTGTTTACGTCTTCGACTTTTTCAAAACTTCTTCAACTACTAACTCCCAATAAAACTTCCAAATAGAATTTGGGTCACAATCAAAATCTAACATAATCACACGATAAATCCAATACATGTAAATCCGTTGATAATAATCAACAACAACATTTAAAAATTAAGTTTTTCTACCAATTAATTTAGGATCAGCCATATTGATATTTTTTGGATCACTATGTTTGCTTCAATAATATAATAACCTTTAAAATATCAAAATCAACTAGATATTTAGCAATCACAAATAGGCCAAGTTAGTTTTAGCTAACCCTTACTAAAACATGTTTGATTAAATTCGTGATATCTTACAAGCACGATGCTCTTTATGTCTAAACAATATATAAGAGCTTTACTACTCTTGAAAAAAATGACCTTTCAAAGTGGATCCCTAAGACAGAATAAGCACTAATAAGCTCAAACATCCAATGCAATCCGTCTAAAGTTCAATCTGGTAATCAAATTTCAAGATGGGTGTTACTCGACCCTTCATCTCATGAAGTATGTTAAGGAAAAATCGAACATTGGTTAAATATGCATATAGTAACCAACATATACAAGGGTTGAACTACTCTAAAAAATATTAGCCACTTAATTTATTCCTTCAGTCTCTCGTTTTATTCAAGAAATAATGCGTGGAAATTAACTTATGAACATTAGACTCGCGTTGTCTCCCGTTGGACCCAAACAACCACCTCAAATTGAGTATTGTGTATATTTATAACATACAGAATATAATAATTATCATATTGTAACTATACAATTATGATAAATTTCGTACACCTTGCTAAAATTACTTAATTTCTACTTTTTAATTATGTATTTTGTCTAGAGAAATAAAGAAAACAAAAATAATCCACTAAGCAAAATACAGACCAACTGACGAAGATTTTCTTATTTTAATCACCGTATAATTTAGCTCTAACATCCTCCAAAGTCTCTAACTAAAAAGGGACTGTTCTCCGGTAGGGTTCCGGCGTGACGTAGCCCTAGTGTGAGTGACACGTCACCTGCACTCGTCCCAAATCTTATAAGCGTTGATTCATTAATATCAGCATTTCCAGAATCAGTATTGGCAGTCCCATATTGGTGGCTCGCAGCTGCCGGAAAAGATTGCGCTGCCATGGCGGAGGCGGAACCAGGCATTATGTTGGGTTGTTTTGCCTGGTTTTCCGAGGAAGAGTGGGTATTAATTGCAATGAATGAAGGGTCGTTTTCTGGTTCATTGATTTGGGATCTTTTGCCTGATGGAGTAATTGCAGAAGCAGTAGCAGCTGTCTCTGCAGCAATTGTGGTGGTGTTGGTCTGCATTGAAGTTTGTGCATTAGTCTCTCTCTCTTCTGTCTCGTCTTCTATGGCCTCTTGCTGATACATCTCCTCTACCATGGGTTTCCACAAACGGACCCTGGCATTAATGAACCAGTTTGAGACCTGAAAACACACACACAAACAAAATCAACATCATTAAACCATAAGAGTCAAGATTGCACTTCAATTCAATTGACTGACTCCGGTAGATTCAACGACTTCATGGAAATTAATGATGTTTACTAATAATGCCTACGTAATGTAAAAAAGCAAATTTAAGATTTTGACTGTGTCATTTTCCCTGATGGACTAATTCAATGTTATTACTAAGAAATAAGTAGGGCCGATTATAGAGCAATAATATATAAACAAGGTTTTGGTGTATTGTTCTTACATAATACCTTCAATACCTCAAAGGTTTCCTTAAAAAATAAGCCACAATTACGGGCGATTAAAGTTTACATTCAAAACCAGGCGACTTTCCTAACTACATTATAGGGGTGTTATGCATGATACTACATTAATTGCAGCTAAAACATGCACAAAAATTCGATCTTTTATAGAACTGAAAAATGATAGAAACTAGAAAGAAAATTTTTAGCAAAAGTCATATGTTTTCAGTACAAATTCATTTAGGCTCTGTTTGATTGTAACATACATTTGAGAAAAACGAATTTCACCTTGACCGTTTGATGGAAATCGAATTCCAAGGTACAACTACTTTAAACTGCATTTTCTTTATTTCTATGAAAAACGAATTCATATGAATTTGATGAATTTTTATTTTTCAACTAAAATTGAAATTCATTTCCACTTTTATTTATGAAACTGATTGTTTATCTTGAGTGGATTTCAATGTGTGGTGGACGTAAGAGAGAGAAAGAGCGACTAGATTTTTTTGTTTGAACATAAAGATAGATTGAAAGCTGCAAACTTTCATGTCTCACTCTCTCGTACTTGCTTCTGCTGTTAATATTGACAGGGTTTTTTTCTCTCCATTTCAGATTTCTCTTTGTGGGAAAGAATCCAATGAAACAAAAGAAATATAAAAAAAGTCTTTAAACTTTTTCTTAAACAGAAAGAAGAATAAAATTCCAAATTCATGCAAAATCTCTCACTTTCTCTCTCAGAATAGTAAAAAAGAAATCGTGTTTTTAATATCAAAATAAAACAAGTTTCATCAAAATTGTGTCATGCAGCTAGTGAAAGAGAAACGTCATTACGGGAAAAAAAAAAAAAAAACCTGGTTTCTTGATAGACCAGTCTGTCGAGCCAACAGATGCTTATCTGCATCGCTTGGATACCTGAGAAAGAGACCAGAAAAGAAAAGGACATTACATTCAGAATTCATACCCAAACCGTATAAAGAGATGCACAAGCTTTATACGTTGTTCCGTAAATTGGATCTAAAGCTTTCTTCACTTTTTTTCCTGCATGGGCGTGACAATCTAAGAGGGAAAAATAATAATCAGTTGCAGCAAACTGTACAGCAGCAGATTCAGAAGTAAAGTGGACAACTGCAGGCCCAGTCACCCCTCTTTTAACATTTACAACATCCGTATATTATATACTAGCATGCATAAAGGGAGGAATACTGTATTCACAGAAGTGTAGGTTCAAGTCCTAATATAGGAATACTGTATTCATAGAAGTGTAGGTTCAAGTCCAAATACATTGTTTAGGTGCTATACTGATTTATGAAAATAGTGTTATTTCTAAAACGACCAAGAGTACCTTAGAGGAGGGGGCCATGCTAGAGACTAGAGAGAGACTTTGACGAGTTATAAGTAAAGTACATCATGTGTAGAAATGTGGAATCAAGATGACACTACTACGAGTGCCTGCCAGTTAATATAGCCCTTTCCATGTTGTGATGAAAAAGTCAGCTAGAAACTGATGGGATCTTATACGTTTTACTGTCAATAATTAGAAAGCCAATGTAATTGAGACAGAATACTGAAAGGATCGAGAGAACGTGAAATAACACTGTTATATAGTTCTGTACCTTTGAAGCTTAAGGATGATCACAAGAAGAAAGGGAAAAAAAAAAAAGTCAAAATGCATCAAGCATTGTCTAATCATAGAAATCTGTAATAATATAATGAATTATTAGTGATGAACTTTTTGTTAAAAAGATTCAAGTTAAAACGAATTAGTTGAAAGAAAAAAGGGCTGAAAAACGTACGGATGCAGAAAATGCTCAAAAAGCCAAGCTCTCAAAATGTTGACAGAGCGTTCAGGCAAGCCTCTTTGGGGTCTCCATGCTTCTTGTTCCATCATTCCCATTTGATGAAATGCTCTTTGCTGTCTAAGGCTTTGTTCCAAAATTCTAAGCCTTGGAGTCTCTCCTTTGGTCACTCCTGATAGACCAGCAGCATCTTTTTCTCCTAATAGCTCACAGCAGTGTTTCAATTGTGCTGCTATGGCGTCTTTCAGGCACCGGAAATGGCGAGACATGGCTTTCTGTGCAAGAGATGTGTATGGAACGGCCGCCCCAAAACCCATCACCATGTCAAAAGAATTCACCACTATTTGCATTTGCTCGCAATAATGGTTGTATCTTTTATCCACCTGCAAAAAAAGTTCTAGATCAATGATTAGGGGATGTTTGGCTGAGCTAAATAATTCAAGATTACAAGTGGACTTTATCATCATTATTGCACTTAATAATTGTTGAATAGAGTGTGGTACAGGGAAATGATTGTTGATATTTATGTAGAATATGTGTCCATCTCTGTATTGTTAAGCCTTCTTTTTCCCAATACAGACAACAAGATTTGCTACATATGACCAGGTTTATTTGCATAATCGAATGTTAATCGAAAGAAAATCAATTGTCAAGTCAACTGATAGGACATCGATTGACTTATAAGAGTTGGGACAAGAAAATGAGAAATTCATCCATGTAATATAACAGTAAAACAAGATCAAGGATGCGGCTAACTTCCCAATCAGCAGATGGAAACATTTTTTCCTACTGGACACGTAGGCATTTTTTGGGAGTTAGTCTCTCATGGTTTCACCAAATGAAAATTCTATATGGCCTAATTATACCCCACCACTATTAAAAAAGGAAATTTTTGGTTTTAAGAATACAAATATATTTTAAGAAATTAACCAAATTCAACCTCGCCAAAAATATATGATTTCTGGGATAATTTTATGTGTCCCATGGTGGATTTTATAAAAGAACGCACTAAACTAATAACAATATTTGGCCCTTGATGAGATATAGAGCAAGAAATTAAGAAGAGTGAAAGTGACTGATTACATGCCTCATCAAGCATAGATAATAGTTTAACCTTCCTTCTCTGATGCTCGAGCCTATCAGCAGCTGATAATGGAGAAGGATCTTTTGAAGAAGATGATGAATTTCCACCACCACCACCACCGGCGCCACTTGGATTGGAACTAGGGTTTGTATTTTTCTGCTTACCAAATTTGTTCTTCTTGAATTGAGACCTACCAACACTACAAAATTCTTCCAATAATTCTTGGGCTGCCTTAGCGTACTTTGAATTCCTTAACATATGGACCGATGAAAAGGAAGACCCTAAGCCGACTTGTAGCTGGTGGTTCGGACCCACTACCCCTTGTAAATGCAGTGGCTGATTACCAACGGCACCACCCAGATTCTTGAATTGGTAAGGTGTTGAAGTTGACCCTCCACCTTGACCAAAAAATAGCATCCCTCCTTCTCCAATTCTCAATTCTTCAGCCTTGGTTGCCTCCAAGTGTTGCAATGAAGAAGATAATGACAAAGAAAGCCCTTGCCCTTCCACAACTCCCGGAATTTCATTAGGGTTGGTTTCATTGCCACTGTCTGGAACCCAGGTAAATTGGGATGCGACGCCGTTAAAAGCCCCTCCTTGGTTATGGAAAGCTTGAAGAGTGGAAGAAGAAGAAGGATTTGGAAGCAACATGTGGAGGGTAGACGAAGGAGAAGGCTGAGAAGGATGATGAGAGTGAGATGGTGAAGGTGACCTTTGCTGTTGTGGACTCATCAAGAAAAGCTGCATGGCTGCTGCAGAGTCGGCATTAATGCCTGAAATCTGATTCTGGTGGTGGTGATGATGAGCAGTGTCATTGACTACAGTCTGTTCTTTTGAATCCCCCAAAGGCCCCAAACCGCCCACCACCATCCCTTGCCGATTGGAAAACCACTCGCTAGAGGCGGCTCCGGAAGGCGGAGTTTGTCTTGAATTCCGGTAATTCTGTGATATCTGGTTCTCCAATAATTCTGTAGCTGTGGCAGTACCAGATGGAAAATTGAACATTTCAGATAACATCCCTGCGGTTTCATACACTGGAAGTCCACCGGATTCTTCTTCTTCCATACCTACCAATGGCGGTGGAGGCTCAAAGCCTTGAACTCTGAGTTTATCCGGGCGGATCTGCTGCGCTACGAGTTGTTGATGCTGGTGGTGTTGTTCTTGTCGTGATCTTTCGAATCCATTTGAGAAACTGAAAATACCTTGATGAAATTCTTGGGACATAGATTTCGAGTGATATTTCCTTATCCAAGATTTTAATTAAATTGTGACCTTTCGAATGATAAGTAACAGAAGGGAGTGACGCAGCTGCTATTCCCATATCAGTATCTTCTTCTTCATTATAACGTCCTTTTTACCCCCCCTAAACAACTGCCCACCCTCTTCCTTGTTATCTGCTCAGTTTTTCATCGGATCCATCCAAGAAAAGAAAACCCCGTTATAGAATTTCGAGTTTTGTTCATCAAAAGTATAATACAGCATAGAAAATAACACAAGATTATAGAAGAGCAAAAAAAGAAGAATAAATAAGGAAGTGAGGAGTAAAAGTGAAAGCATCAAATGAGTCTTTTGCCGTCGTTCGCAAAAAAAATTCTGTTTTAACAATTCATGTTGTACACATACATACCTCTTATAGTTGCAGGTTGTAAAAGTGTGCAAAGCTCTCACACATCGTTTTCTTTTTCTGTGGGATTCGAAAAAATAAAAAATTAAACTCTTGAATTCTTCTCTTTTGAATTTCTTACTCAGTCCATATACCTTGCTATCTCTATATCTCTGTCTGGTGTTTCTGAGGCTGTCGTTTCTCTCTATATCTTTCTCTTTCTATCCTTGTTTTCTCTTTGCACTGAGACAGTTGTTGTTCTCTGCAATCGCCTTCTCGAAAGAGAGACCAACAAAAACAAAAGCATTAAAATAAAGAAGTAAGATGCCTTCTTAAGATCAACAACCCCACCCCGCACCTCGCACACGGATATACAATATCTTTTTTTTTTTTTTTCTTTTTCTCCAACTTGCTAAAGCCCCATATTGGTTCGGATTAAAATTCGATTTTAACTCAAATCAAAGTCAAACAATCAATATTAACCACATCTTTTATGGATCTCACAACTTTTAACCACACATTTCAAAAATTTCTATCAAAATGTACTAAAAATTTAATTTTAATCTCCACCAAAGATGGGTTTTCTCGACCCAGCTGAAGACCAATTATGTAGACAAACAGATTCAAAGATAGGTTCAAAAATAATGGAAACACATATCGATATATGATTGGACAATTTGAAAAAGAAAAAAAAACCTAAATAGGTGCTGACAATTCAATTTGTCCGTTTTTTATCTGATTTTGAGCCTTTCAATCATTATTATTCGCTGAAGAGAGATAGAACACCTGAATTATTAATCTCAATTTTGGAATGACAAGACTACCCCTCTCTATAATACGAGTGAAGGGAAACATTTGTCTAGAAAATAATTTAGCAATTTATGAAGAGAGAAAAAAATGGGTAAACAAAATATTACGAAGTATAATTAAGTTGGAGGACAACAAACTGATATGATTGCATGATAAAATGGGCATTTTGTATTGAATAGAATCATCTATTATTAGTAGAGATTCATCATCGATTAGGTAACTATGAGTCCCCTTATTCATTCTCAACTGAATATTGTGACTTTCGTACATTGGACAATGAAGTAGGGGATCCTATTATCACCTAATCAATAATGCATCTCTAGCATTATTCTTTTGTATTTTACCCTATTGTGTTTTAGTTTTGATTTTTTACACTCCAAGTTACCAATAAGTTTATATTAATGTGCCTTTTTGAAGCTTTACAACATAATATTTCTTGTTACGCCTCCTCAACACATGGAGGTCATGTGTAAGCCATGTAGGAAAATAAGGCAACATAAGAGACATCTACCACATCACTCCATTTCAAGTGGAAGCCATGCGCTACACACGAACCTCGCAAGGGTTCCTCACAAGCCAAAGGTGCGTCGCCAAAGTCAGTAAAAAACACTCAAAGTATGTGAAAGCGTTGTTTAATAATGGATTGTAATAGCATATGTTCATGAGGTTGCATTTCCAACTTATTAGGATGTACCCAGAAAGGTGGCTCGCCTATGGACGAACCTCCGGGTAAGGCAAAGGGCATGGATCTGATGTTCAATCACCTCACAAGTCGAAGAAAAAAGGGATGGAGCCTCTGCTTTGGAGGAATCCTCTAGTTTCTTCCTTCGAATTGATTTGATAGTTAGGGTATAAGCCCACACGATCTTCCTAAGATGAAAATCTTCTAACACTTTTATTCTTGCTGCAATGCTTTCACCAATTAGAAAGATCGTAGAAAAATAAAAAATTCTTTGAGCGATGGGGCAAGGGACACAATGCCACACGTGTGCAATGATTGTTATAAAAGAAACAAAATCATCGATATAAAGCGGCATGTGTCCAAAAGTTCATAAATACCTCGACACTCTAATTCCATATAAATACCCTAAGTTTGATCAAAGAAAATGTATGCAATATTCAAGTCCAGTCAAAATTATATCTATTTATTTCTCTCGTACTTATATATATAATTCTTCAGTAAGTAACGTGATCGTTATAGTGCAAACGGTCGCTGGACCTCAACTTGGGACAATGGCCTTTACATGTCAATGGTGAACACGAATGCATAGGTGAACGATGAGGTAGCAAGGGATCTATTAATAGTTTGAATGTTCAAATTTAGATGTCGTCGATTCTATGATTGTAAAAGTTTATGTAGAGTTCGATCATCATATCAATATTTCTCTTGATTTAGCAAATTGAGATATTTCAACGCCTAAAAATTGAAACAAAAATAAATATTTTTGACCTATATAAAATAGTAAAATAAAAATTTAGTAATCAAAATGAAATAATATTATAAGTTGGATGACTAACAATTTGTTTAGACATAACATTAAAGAATAAAAAGTTAAAATTAAACACGGACAAGTTGTATCATTTACTCTTTGCCGATCAAGTTTCTAATCAATTATTGATATTGTGCGTCTTTGAAGTTTTACATAAATTCTTATAGAAATATTAGTTGAACCATTTAGACAATTTTAAATAGTCATATGTAGACTCAACAAGATACCTATGTCTAAATATAGGTAACACGTCTTATAATCTTGTAGACTGCCTCTGAACCATAAACAAGAAATTTCGTGGAATTAAAGTGTGTAACAGAACACATTACACAATTCATAAGATAGAATATCTTTCGCACGTTACATATTTAAATTTTTGTTAGGTGTTTAAATAAATGAAGAATATTGTCTTCTTGCTGGCAATGAATCACCAAAACTTGGCCACTAACTATTGCAAATTAGACAATATAAAAATAATCGATTACAAAGTCATCTATCCTACGTTCACAAGAAATAAGGTTCTTGTTTACAATTTGAGATTAAATGCATGTTTTGTAATTGGTAATGATATTAATGTATAACGTGATGGATCGTTTAACCTATCAAATATTCGTTTGTTGTTGAGAATTAGAAATCATAATTCTACCACCAGGAACAATAAAATCACAAAATAGACACAAAAAAAAAAATGAAGACTTATAGAAGTTCGTGTCGATGCGAAACTACGTCCTATTTCTTGGGTGCAGCAATTTACTGTGAAAAAAAGAAATTTACAAGAGAAAATGGCATTCTATCTTCTCCAACCTCTTATCTCTTTTTGGTTATAATAAAATTCTAATGATAGCTTCTTATTTATATGACAAATTAGAATAAAATCAAAATTATAAGTGTGAAATTTTTAAATTGCTCATTATGAAATTTCTGAATCAATGTGCGTACCAGCTCTGCACAACGACAATAATTAAGTTTCACAACTTAACATTGTTGCTTAGGCTTTATTAGTATGACCATATGGCCCTTAATCCTTCCATACACGATGGATACATTGTGAGTTAATTTGCTGGATAACGCTCTCTGAAATCATAAGACGATGGCACGTGCGAAAGGTAGGGCTCTGGGTGGGTTAGGTTTGTACGGGGAGTAGGGGTTTGAAAGCCAAGTATAACTGATTTACAGTTTGGTAAATGCCAATAAATATACGTTTTCATTTAACCATTTCACAAAGTTTTCGTTCAACAGGTGTTTTTTGCTTCACCACACAATTTCAGATCTTTTTATCACTTTTTTTGTCCTTCTGAAATGGGATAATTAAATTGTGTAAGAAATTTTATGAATATAATGTAATATTATTTAATTTAGACAATAAGTCACATCAACAATAAGAAAATGACGTCGTTTTGCTCACGATACGTTTTTCATTTAAAAATTATTTTTAGGTCGTTAAATCTTTCTCTCGTTCTCCTCTTCTTATCTTCACCGCCAACTACGACTTCAATTACGCGACTTTATGAAATCCATTTTCTAATTTATGTTTCCATGAAATAAAGTTGTAGAGAAGAGAACGTCTCGATTGCAACTTTTGTAGGCTCAATCGCTACTCAACACTGATTGTGTGTGTGAAACTTTGTAACCACAAACAAGGTTGATAATTGACAGCCCAACCTTCTTCTACTGTCTATCGTCTTTTGGGTGAAATAATCACATGAATCTCACCCTTTCATCACACGATTGATAGGCCAACTTCCTCATATACTATCATTGATTTCTCAATATCTTTTTCATATCCAAATCTCACGTGCCAAAGTCGGCTGCACACGTGCCCCTCTTTTATTATTTTCACACGCCATGTTTAATTTCGTATTGCCACAACCATTTACAAATTATTAGACAGCTTGGTGCAAATAAGGATCGATACTTTACTAAGAAGACGAATTGGTCTAAGACAGATTTTGGGACCACATGATTTTTAATTCAATACTACGCAAAAATTTTGGAGTATTTTATTCTTGTATTAGAAAAAACGAATTCAAACAAAATATAAGTTTCTTGACCAAAAATATCAAATATATTCAATTAATTAAGTTTTCAATACACGACGTGTGATACCGACCCAAGAGTACCAAAGAGTTTACAGATCAAAGGGCTCAAACTCAAAATTGTATGTTTTTGTTTGGCTATCAAACCCTAACCACGAAACTAGTGCCAATCCCTTATCAAATTGAAGGATACCATTGAGATTCGATTACCGTCGCTCTCTACCGCTTACTCATTTAATCTCACAAAGAGAATACTAGAAGAACAAACTTTCAACTAGAGGCTTGGAACAAGACAAACGAGAGACGAGAATTCTAGAAGCACAAAACAAGAAACAACAGTCACAGATATGACCTAATGGGGAAACTAAGGGTTCTATTTATACCTTTATTGCCAACCATTGATCTCATATTTGATTCGTGTTTTCATAATTCGAAAGGACAACAATTTCAAATAGCAATCTTAACAAATCGGATTTTTGGCCAATCAATTTATCAGGCAATTGTAAATATAGAGTTTGAGCTAGCAACCCATTTCATCATTGCCACACAAGATCGATTGACATCATCGTCCAACACTTTGCACGAGAAATCATTGTTGCGGAGAATTAAATTTTGTGTTTTGATTTTCTTCTTAATAAAGTGGAAATTTTGTGAGGAGAGAAAGTTAAGCACTACCCTTAACATTTAGCCCTAGTTTGGTTTGGATTAAAATCTAACTAAAATTTTCAGTCAAAGTCAACAATTAATTTTAACCATTTATTTTATTAATTTTTATCAAAATCTACTAAAAATTTGATTTTGAGATTTAATGTAAATGAAAAATATAATTGAAAAAGATTGCCCTAAAACAGTCAGGTAGGGTGAAAATGAAAGAGTAGTAAACATGGTACAGAGGAGGTGTGTCGTACGAGGATTCGTCAATGCCAATTTCTATTGTAACCGTCTCTTTTGCCTTATCGAGGAATGATGGAAAAGAAAATATGATAGAATGCCAAACCAAAAAGCAACGAGGACAGTCTCCTCCACCTTCAAAAGCATGACGCATAGTCGCGGCGATTAAAATTAAAATTTTAATAGATTTTGATAAAAGTTAATTAAATATGTAATTAAAAAGTTTGAAATTCAATATAATATATAATTAAAATTAATTATTAAATTTAACTTAAATTAAAATTAAAATTAATTTTTTTACTAAACATGGGTGCGGCGTGTTTATGTGCGTATATAGATAGATTGTTCTTTTGTCTGTTTCTTCTTTTGATATAAATCAAATATGCCTTTTCTTTTTCGGATGCTGCTACCTTTCTTCTAGCTTTTCTATTGCATAATTTTTCACTTTACCAATTTCGTTTTGCATGACCACAAACCCACTCGAGACCTTGATTTTGGGATAATTTCTTTTGATTATTCAACAGAATGATTAGCTTGGGATTCCATCCACGAGGGACGACTTTATTGAGACGTCAATCATAATCATATTTTTTGCTAAAATAATGGTCAAGAAATTTTGCCCCTATTTAGTTCGGCTAAGTAAAAGTCAAAATTTAATTTTAACCATACATTTCAATGAGAATCATAATTTTTCAACCACGCATTCCGTAAACTTTTATTACGATTTATTAAAAATTTAATTTTTATTTAAATCAAACAAGGGCTTAACTAAATCATGATACGAATCGAATTATTAAAGAGAAGAAAAACTGAGAACTGAAAGCTATGCAAGAAGTCCTACTTTTAATTTTGAGTTCCTGAGTTGGAAAGATTGTGAAATATTCCAAAGGGGCGATGAGATCTGTGTCACGTCACTAGCAGGAAGGAACATTTTGTCCACACACATTGAGTACAGTGTAAATAAAATCAAATTAAACAAATTAGAAATGCTAATCATGCGCTCATCATCGCCCAATAATTGCACTGTAATTTCTTAATTAGGTTTTAGATAATAAACAGTGTTTTAGCCATCTAGAGATAAATATAACTATAATTTCGAGTTTGCATTTAATTAGTTTGTCCAATGAAAATTCGACAAGACATGACGATGTACAATATTTTTTTTGTTAATTATCATTAATTCATTAAGCCATTAGTAATATATCATTTTTATTATTGACAATAAAGAATTTGATCTCAATTTTGACTTAGAAGCAAATGTCATTTTTATACGAATAAGTTGACCAATAAATTATAATCTCATATTATACATCATCTTGCTATAGCAAATAATTTATTATAGGCAATTGCATATTATCGATTTTTTTTTTTATAAAAAAAAGTCAAATTTTCAATGCTTAATTAGTCCATAATATAGATTCTTAAAATGTAAGTTAATAATTATTTTAATTATATAAAATCTAATGGCCAACCATATAGGGTTTGCTTGTTAAATATGCATTAAGTAATAAACAATTAAAAAGGCAACATTTGACCTAACGATGGAAAATATTAACCAACAATTTTCGGACATATGATGGACTAATGATTAAGATTTTGTTTATTTTAAGGAAAGATAAAAAAAAACTTGTATTTCTTAGCATAATTGAGAATTATATATCAAGATGGGCCCCACGGAGGTAATACAATAATTTCTTTTGGTAGGCCCAAACTTTTATAACATGGTTATGTTAATAGACCAAGTAAAACATTTTCGACTTTTGAACTTCTATATAACAATTCAATGACTTTTATTTGACTTCTTGTGTGCCATATATTTTAGATAATGAGCCAAAGTTTAAGAGTTCATTACAAATCAAAGAGATGAAATGAGTGATACTTACAGTAGTTAACGAAAATCAAGAAAATCGACGAGAGGAGAATGCAAATTAATGGTATCAAAATGAATGGGTTGGAGTTGATGCGCCATGAAAACTCTTAGTCAAGTACGTGTCCTTTGAACGTACAACCCACTTGATTCTTGGGTTATTTTTATTTTCTACTATAAGCTATTAAAAAGTACCCAAAAATTGGGACCAAAATAGGTCGATTAGTCGGTCAATTTAAGCAGTCTATTTTAGTACCTCTTTAATAACAATAATAGAATAATCAAAGCAGACGAATTATTGACATTCCACGAAGTTGAGCACAATTGACAGCATCAAACTTCACAGTCTTGCATTCAAGTTGCCGTAGGAAAAAGGGAAGTTCAGAATAAAAATAAACTTGTGGACATAAATAGTCCTGCCTTATCAATGATTTGAACCTCCAGCTCAATAAAGAAAAACTTTTTCGCCAGGGACAGAAAAATAAAATTTAATATTGTAGCAGGACAGGAAATAAATTTATATATTTGAAATTACTAAATTGGGTTTCTTGATAAAATAATTAACACTAAATAATCAAAGGCAGCCAAATTTTAATTGGTGTGCCTGTTTTACTGGGAACCAAACAGTAATGTCCTCCTCATTTGGGTCACTTTCCAATCTGAAGGTTACACTAAGTTAAAGGACCAACATTCTCATGGTATGGCTCCACCCTTTTCAAGATTAAAAAAACTGTTTATGTTATATATATATATATATTATTTAATTTAAAATTGACGGCTTGAGATGAAAATGTAAAAACCAACACTATTTGAAAAATGTGAAAGAGAAAAGCATTGGAGGTGATATGGGGCGTGGACAAACTTTAGGGAAAGGGCCCATAGAGACAAGGACATAAAATGTGTCTAAGGTGGTCCTAGGTGGTGCGGCCGGCAAGGGTGGCCGTGACCACGTGGGAGCGGTGGTCCAGGCGGGCCATGATGTGTTTCAAACATGAAACGTGTCAAAAAGTGATAGGTGACAGACTGTTAGGGAAAATGTCTTGAAAGATAGAAAAATCTTATAACTTGATGAGAAGACGAAGAATTGATAAAAATGCAGTAAAAGTGGGTAGAGGGGGTCTAGTCTAGGCAGCTTTGCATTGCAAAGTGGGGGAATTTATTTTTAGTCAAAGGCTACATGGTACAAAAATGCTTTTTTCCTTTGTTTTCTCAGATGGTCCTGTTTTTGTAGGGTTGATTTGATCATTAGACAACTATCATTGGCCTTTTTAATTTTATATTTAATTTCAATGATTTTTCCATGTAGGTGGAGCAATTTTTTGCATGTGTTAATCTTACCCATCAATTAATACCAATGTAATGAAAAGTGGATTGGACCGTTAGTTCGATCGAAAAAATCAAGAACCGAACTGATGCAAGATCTGATTGATTCTTAAAAGCCGTATCTATAGAAATCAGCACACAAAAAAAAAAAGTTGGACAGTTCAACAGAAAATCGATGACCTGGTTGCAATTTTATTGAATTTTCCGGTTGGTTGTAAGAGAGAAAAAATAGTTAAGATAAATATGGAACTAGTTTTTCATCCAACTTCTCATGTATACCTTAAGCTCGTTGGCGCAATATAGGTATCCAAAAATCTAAAAAGAAACTTGAAAATTTGAATAAATCAAGAATCTTTTTATATGGGCATCGTGTTCTCTTCACTCACTCTATTGACAAGGATACGATGGGGGAGTTGTTTAATATATAGGGTTCATTAGCCATTAAATTTTCCTTTTATGTTTAGTTGCTTTTGGGCCCATTTAGTGTCAATTTGATGTGAAATGGGTATGAAAATAACTATTGAAAGTTAGAAAATACATTTTTACTTGATATAAAAATTTCCTAGGATATATATGATTTTTTTATTTAATTATAT
>CAIGRN010035409.1:0-14693 GCA_903798345.1 Fraxinus anomala
GGGGGGGGGGTTGAGGATATAGGTTTTAAATTAAAAAAATTAGGCTTTCATTAAAATTTATTTGTGATTTAATTAATTAATTATATATTTTATTATAAATATATAAATGTCACAGATATATGCAATTTGGTCACAATTCAAAAAATTTAGAGTCGCTAGGTCACGGTTCATTCATCGGTCACAAAATAAAAATTTAAAAATTACAATTTGTTCGTCGGTCACAAATTATAAAATTTATAACTCACACAACTTATTTTACGGTCACAAAATATCAAATTAATTGATCACAAATTATTTCGAGGTCACAAATCAAATTTTTTATACATCACAATTTATTTCATTGGTCATAGATTAAACAATTATAGGTCACGATTTATCTATCAGTCACATATTTTCAAATTTGTTGGTCACAAATTATTTTTTAGTCATAAATTATCGAATTTTAAGGTCACAGTTTAATAGTTAGTCACAATAAACCAAATATTTGGTCACATACACCAAACACTCCACCACCGATCCCGACCCACCACCAATACTTGGTCACAAATTAATCAAATAATTGGTCACATACACCAAACACTCCACCACCGCCATTACTACCACAACAGCACCACCAACAAAGCCACCCCACTAGATCCAATACACTCCCAACAAAGCCACCACCAACAAAGTCGCTGCCTCTGCGTTGTGATGAGTCGCCAGCATCAATCGCGTGCAGTGTTGGCCGGCTGTCGCAAAACCACCACAAAACACTGACGGCACCACCACAAAACCACCTTAAATACCACCACAAAATTGCCACAAAACCGCCACAAACTACCGCAAAATAACACAAAATCGTTGAAGGTTCGCCATTGTAGCAACACTCATAACACACGCGACGAACATATTGCTACGCATAAGGGCGCTCAGTTCATCGTTGTGCAGCGACGAACTAAGCATCGCTGCTAAGATTAGTAGTGCTCAAGGCACCGCAACTCAGATCAACGACGCTCTAAGCACCACTACAGTCGGAATAGTTACAACCACCTCAAAATCTACCACAAAACCAACCAACAACAATCATAGAGAATGACAGGTTGTAGCGATGTCGAGTGATGTCGCTCTCATATCGTTGCCCACGGTGCGGCATCGCCAATATAGAAGAAGCAGTGTTCACACTGACGAGACACCTGTGAGCAATATGAAGAAGAAAAAAAATGATGGAGAGAGCAGCCGCCGTCGTCACCGGAGTACTGTGAAGAAGAAAAAAAATGTAAAGAGGAAAAGAAGTAACCGGTGAAAGATACAAATGAGAATTAATTTAGGGTTTGGGTAGTGAATGTGGGGTGGGGTGGGGTGAGGTGGGGTGGGGTTTATAATATTATTATTAATATATATAATTAAATTATTACCTGATTTGTGAATAATTAAATCTCATTCCTAATTTTAGAATAGTGATATTTAAAAACAGGGTAGGGTGTAATTTTCTCTATAATTTAAGGTCCTATAAATTAGTCACTCGCTCAATATTTGTTACAACTTAAAAGAGGAAAAATATTGTTAGTAGCATTCTCATTGAAATTTAAACTTTTTTTTTTAAAGAAATACCTAAATTATAATTATTAAACCAAAAGAAAAATACTCAACTTCCAAAAAAAAAAAAGTTTCTAATAATTACTCTCAGAACTGGATGGAAGAATAAAATTTTGTTATGACAAGGTCACGTGGACCTCCAGCTATTAGGGGAATGTCACATGCGCCTCTATTCGTCCAGGGCCCAGAATAGCAAAACCTTGGAAGAATATCGTAGAAGTGTCCTTATTCTTTAGTACATTTCTCAGCTGTCAATTATGTTTGCATTCAAAAGTAATTGATATTTGGTTCACAAAAAGTAATGGTATAGTCCGAGTATTTTAAGAATTGGATCGTACTACTGAAAAACGGGAATTTTATGGTGATGCAGAGATGTAAATTAGTGATGCACGATCCAATATTTTTTCAAAAAAAGAAAAATATTGGGTAAATTAGTTATTCAGTTCTAGCCACGAAAATGGACTCGAAGTTAAGAGGAACCAACCTGAGTTGGTCGATTTGAAATCACTAGTTTCGATATAACATGTGCACCCCGAAATGTGATTTAGGGTGATATTTACATGGGTTAACCCAAAATAACGTTGGGCTTCATTGAGCCTAACGAAATATCAATAGGTATTCACATGAAATAGCAGCACCATGGGTTGTTTGTAAGATGGACTGCTCCTTTGGGCAGTGATTTAGTGGATCGGGCCACCTTTCATGGATCCCAAATTATTAATCAGTGAAAATTAGACCGTGTACTTATTTTATAAAAAAGGAAATTGAATTATACTAGCGTTTAAAAATAAATTGTTAAATAATGGTTCCCATATGAACTTTTTAGAATTTTACTTTTTGAATATATTTATTTTATATCTTAATGTTGTTATTGGTAAGATATCCTCAAAATTAGAACGAAGTTGTACATTTTTGTCAACAAAGTTGTACATTTTTATGTACAAGTAGCACGGTTGTACACATGATAGATGTTTGGGACCACTGAACTGAGCCGATTGATTCATTTCACCAAATGTGGGCCTGGCTCGCACATTGGTTGGCTGGTCAAGTTTTCTTAAATAAAAATTTCATTTCATTCGTAACATACGAATCGACGAGCAACTCATTCCAATTAATATTCAAAGTGAGGCAATGAGTGATTATATTATCACCACAATAAATGTATGATATGCCATAACTTTTTTTATTTACTTAAATAACAGTGGGTAAATAATATAAATATCCTATTTATTATTCACTGATATATTCATTCATTCAATTTCCATCATCCGAATACCACGGAAAATATATATCTCCCATTTAAATATACAAATACGACCATTCATACAATAAAAGATTCAAAGATTGAACAAAAGAACAAATCATTATCACAAAAGACAGCAACTATTAATTCACTTTGTAGCAACCTTTCTCTATCACTTCAATCAACCACTAGCTATTATTTAATTCTCAAGAAATTTCTCTCATAGCACTTTTGCAGTTAGCCCAGTTCGATTTCATTTAATTTATTTTTCATATTCATTTTCAATCGCACATTTTTCAATAAAATACTATTTAAAATATAGTTTTTTTTTTTTAAATAAAGGCAAGATAGGGGCTTATTGTCTCTCTCGCTCTTTTTCGCATACACATACATACAACGAACACACATATATAGTGGCATTTATGGCGGTGAAATCGGACTTTCATAATTTTAGATTTTTCTCCCATTAACAATGGACTTCAGCATAGATTTCTCTATATTTTTGTATTATATCGATTTAGTAAAGTTTGGTACAAATCCTACATTTTTTTTTCCTCAAGTAGGTGATGATTCCTTCACACTATGCACATATATATTTTAAGAAAAACTACTATTCATCTTATTTTGTTGCCATTTTTTACTAGCAGATTATTGAGTTGGTGGGTGTGGGAAGTTGGTGAGGAAGAATGGGTGGGGAAGGATGAGGGAAACGAGAAGTAATTTTGAGATGGGGAGTACACCACAAAGCTAATAATGATAATTTTTTGTTTTTTAGTTTTTATTAGGTTATGATTATAATTGTATTAATTTTTTATGTTTTTATTGAAAATATGTTCTACTTGTGACATGGTCATAACGTGACATAACAAGTAAAATTTGTGATGACAATATAATTAATATGACTTGATGTGAACCCACATAACAATGGTAGTTACGAAACACACAAAAGATTGATTCAATCTAAGCAAGCCAAAAAATCAATGTTTGAAAGTTCGACCAAATAAATTATTGAATCAAAGAACAAACACAATTGTTGACAATATGTTGATCCCGTGATTACAAAACTTATGAACCTTACTTAATTTGATGAACGTCACAAGAACTTAATTATTGATAAGTTCAGAATCAGTTCAATGAAGAACAAAAAGAAATCAATACACCTTTTAATTAATCTCCCAATAAATTGTGTGTTTTACAATGAATAGAATGAGTCATATTTATATAGAACTCATAAAATCTAATTAGAAAATGGAATTAAGTCTTAAAAGATATAAAAAAAATATACCATACAAGAGTTTTAATTAAAATAGAAGATTACGCGAAATTTGAAAAATTTGCAGCCCCAGTTTGAACTATGTGACGCATAGTGTAAATCTATACAGTTGCATAGATTAACTGAAATCATCCACTGGGTTTCGGTAAAGGGGGCATGTGACCAACAACTATGTGGTCGCATAGTTGCTCCTTCCATCGTCGTCGTCCATTACTTAAATCAAGTTCCGCCACTTCGTTCCATCTCCCATGTCCAATATAAAACTTGTCAATTTGCTCATCGTGATCAATGTTTCGTCCACTAGGGTTTGAGCAAGTAGTTCAATTGCTTCCTTGACCAAATTTGCTCGTGACCTAGTCAATGACCATTTCTCAAAGATCAATGAATCCTTACCCGAACTTATCCTCGTATCATGGATCACATCATGACTATTCACACATTAGATGCTTACAATTGTTGACTTTCTTGGCCATTATTTATTCTATTTAGACTGCTTATGAATGCTTCAACTTGTTTAAGGAACAAAAGTAAATGTCTAAGACTTATTCTGAACTTGTTATTGGATGATTTGAGACCTATTCTGAACTTGTAAATGTCCAAAAGTAAATGTCCAAGACCTATTCTAGAAAACCAATTCCCACCAAAACCATGGAAAAATGAATTCCACCAAAACCTTGAATTGGGCACGTGTAGGGCTTTGGGTGGAAAATTAATTGCCAAGAAATGAATTCCAATCCAACATGACATTTGGGTGGAAATGAAATTTCTATTCCATTTTTCATGGAATTTTTGTTAAATCAAACATGGCCGAAGTGTCATCATTACATAATCTTTGTCTACTCCAATGCACCCTTGTACTTACTCTCTCTACATTTTCGTGGCTGAAACTCAATCATGTTGCATTGACCCTGGAAGCAGTTACTGTCGAAAAACCAAGATTTTCCACGGCCTTCGTCCGCTTGTGCCTATGTCGCCGCCGCTGTTGCACCCCTTCCCATTATTTCCTAGACTCCCCCCCTCTACTCCTCCACCAACACCGCCTCTGCCGCTCTCTCCACCACTTCATTTCGTATCGACGCCGCCGCCTCACCTACATTGCCTTCCTCCACCAGGTTGACTCACTTTCATCTTCTACGATCTCTCTATCCAAATCTTTCGAAAAACGACGTCGCATTTATACTCTCACCGCCATGTCTTCATGTCCCGATTTTGTATTTCTCACTCTTTCACTTGGATTCACCATTTCACCGGCGAATCTTTGTCCTTACCGGGCGAGTTGACTCACCAGATTAAACTCGGTAAACCCTTCATTGCCTTCGCCATCGCCTACCGCCGCCACTGCTCACAAACTCCCAGGACACCTTCCGATCATTCTCCTCGACTCCCCGAAGTTCTTCTCTATTCTCTCACGTGTCAATAATTCGTGTAAGTGTTATGCCATATGTCCAATTAATTTTGAATATAACCACTTTTAATATATAACCCCTATTTAAAATCTAAATCAAATTCAACAATTATTTTTAATTACATATTTTATAGGTTACATAACTTTTCAACCACTCATTTCATTAACTTCTATTAAAATATATTAAAAATCTGATTTTAAATCTCCATCAAACAGGGGCATAATTGATGCAATTTTATGATAGATTTATTATTTAATATTAAATTAAATTAAATAATAGAATTTGTAGATTCAAATATTAGTAATTTATTAATCACAAAGAGATGTGATTATGAGATACAAATTAAATTTTAAATTATCTTTTTTTTGTGTAAGTAATAACAAGATATGATATCGTTATTATGGATAGACCATCACGTGTGACATTTCTTACTTATGAAATAAGTAGTTGATCTTACAAATTAAAGTATTATGATACTTAAATGAACATATAGATGTTTTGTTATAAAACAAAATATTGAAGACTCACTTGGGATATTCCATATGGATAACTATTTGAGTGTTGTTGGTTAATCTTTAACGTTCAGTAGTGAAATTGGTCCTCCGACTTGAGGTTATCATAGTATCTTATATGAGGACAGTTATACTTTGATGATGTTGGATGTTGCTCTGTCAATGGTTGCTAATACAATATCGTTCATGTATGTCAAGAATCATATGAATGTTGTAAATAATCAATAAGTGATTCATCACTCTAAAATAGTAAGATATTATGATT
The DNA here is from genome assembly GCA_903798345.1 of Fraxinus anomala. Taxonomy (NCBI): domain Eukaryota; kingdom Viridiplantae; phylum Streptophyta; class Magnoliopsida; order Lamiales; family Oleaceae; genus Fraxinus; species Fraxinus anomala. Next base: position 6,275 of record CAIGRN010035409.1, read on the forward strand.
TACATTTCATTCAATTAAGTTGATAACGGAATCTTTGGTCAAGGTGTACTCAAAAGTCGAAAAAAAATTTTCGACTTACATTGAATTAATAGTGGGATGAACGTTATGATCGATAATTAAGATTGACATATATCCATATCTCGTAATTGTTCAGTTCATATTTATGAAAGGATTATAATTTAATGGTGAACTAACAAGTTTGGTTCGTCATACCACGTGACATTTCATGTTATATGTATTCCCCTGACACATAACAACGAACAAGTTTGGTTCGTCATACCACGTGACATTTCTTGTTATATGTATTGCCCTGACACATTGTTATGTGTCAATTTCGGACGACGAATGTGAATTAATGATAAATTAAAAAGAAGTATTTTAATTTATCGATTTTGATTACATCAAAATAATAAGTCACGTTGTTAGGTATTGTGATCGAGAACCTAATAAGTCACACACAAAATGATACTTATTAGGGTTTTAGAAATAGAAGACCACGATTCATATTCTTATTAGCACAAGAAAAAAGAAACATTAGTCATCTCATTTTTGTCTTTTGTATGAATTTTTATTGGAGGTTGGACAATTTGACAATCGTGGATTGTAGATCGTAATTATTCGTGTTCAAGACAAGCAAAAGAGTTTGCAGAATTCAACAAATGTATTTCTATCATGATTTCTATCTAAACACAAAGCAGATACTTGGAGATAATTGAAATTATTTTTTCATTTTTCGTTGTGTATGATTAATTAAATTCCCAACCGTTCGAATTGCATTTCACTCATACTTTAAGAATCGACGAACAAGTCGTCTCAATTTATCTTCAAATTGAGGTGTGCCTACAATTATTGACTTTCTTGCCCATCATTTATTGCTTATGAATACTTTCAACTCGTTCATTGAACAAAAGGAAAAGTCCAAAGACCTTTCTGAAGACAAAACATCCTATTCAGAACTTATATGTGGCTTGCTATTGGATGATTTGAGACCATAAATTCAACATATAACTAACAAAATAATAATAATAATAATAAATAAATAAATTGTTGATATAAAGTTAGGATGATTGAAGAACAATTCAAACGGAAAAGTCGCAGGGGATAATACCTCGACAGAGTTATTTTTGGAAAGATCTTTAAAAGACTTTTTGTCTCGTTTTAATGGATGGCTACCTACCAAGGCAAGAAGAAGAGAAAGTACAAACAACCTTCTCAACTCCCTGAAATAACTATTGCCATCAAGTTTTTCGAGTCCCAGCACTTCCTGAAAAAGCTACACGTCAGGATTTTCTTCACTTTTTATGCCTTTTTCCCCTTGTTAATTGAATTATCGGTATAAGAATTCGGAATTCATCGTCCAACTCGTACCAGAATGATCGTTATGGCCAAAAAAAATAAAAAAAAGATGATTTCGTAAGGAAATCTGAGTTCAACAAGAGTAGTGAACCTGGAAAGCTTGATAGTTAGCCACGGAAGTTGGAGTAGAAAGCAAACTCGATAAACGAATAGAGTCATTTTTTTCACGAATTCTAGATGGTTGTGTTCATTTGTATTTGTACCAATGTAAATAAATAGAAAATAAAAGTCCAAATTGTTTGACCAAAATAAAATACATACTCCATAATTGAATAAAATTTCATAAATCTTATTATTCCTATGTATGGTTTAAATAAAAATCCGACTTTAATAGATTTTTATAAAAATTGCTAAAATGTGTTGTTAAAAATTGTGATTTCTATAAAATACATAGTTATAAAATTAATTATTGACTTTGACTTGATAATTATTGAAATCAAACAAGAACTATATGTCTATATATATATATAGAAAATATCAAATTAAATCGAATCTATAGCGTGTCACATATTAAATATATTTTACTATTTTTTTAATTGAACTAATTCTATAGAAGTTTTATGTGTCTCTCGAATATATCCGACAAGTCCACATCATATCATTTCGTCATGCTTGCAAGTTGCAATACAAATAGGGATTGAATCCGCTCGATTAAAAAATTTGTATATCCATATTATAAAAATTTTAATTCTTCTATTTTGAACTGTATAAACCCTAATTTAAATTCGAATGAAAAATACTATAATCACCATATTTGTCCAAGTCTAAATTTTTTTTTTTTTGACATAAACAAATAAGTATATTTCAACGTGAAGAGTCATCATTACATAATCATTGTCTACTACAATCCACCCGTGCACACACACACTCTCTCTCTCTCTCTCTCTCTACATTTGCATGGCCGAAATTCAATCCAGTTGCATTGACCCTAGAAGCGGCTACTGCCGGAAAACCAAGACTTTCCACAGCCTCCGTCCGCCGGTGCCTATGCCGCAGCCGTCGCAACCCCTCTCCATTATTTCATACACTCTCTCCCTCCTCCACTCTTCCACCAACGCCGCCTCTGACGCTCTCTCCACCACTTCATTTCTCATCGACGCCGCCACAGGCCGCCGCCTCACCTACACCGCCTTCCTCCACCAGGTTGACTCACTTTCATCTTCTATACGATCTCTGTATCCAAATCTTTCTAAAAACGACGTAGCATTTATACTCTCACCGCCAAGTCTTCATGTCCCGGTTTTGTATTTCTCACTTCTTTCACTTGGAATCACCGTTTCACCGGCGAATCCTTTGTCCTCGCCGGGTGAGTTGACTCACCAGATCAAACTCAGTAAACCCTCCATCGCCTTCGCCACCGCCACAGCCGCCCACAAACTCCCCGGACATCTCCCCGTTATTCTCCTCGACTCCCCGGAGTTCTTCTCTATGCTCTCATCTGTCAATAATTCGAGTAGGAAAGAACAATTCATTATCAAACAATCCGACCCAGCCGCCATTTTATACTCCTCCGGCACCACCGGAAAAGTAAAAGCTGTGGTGCTTACTCACCGGAACTTCATTGCGATGATTGCAGGTTTGCACTACAACAAATTGGCAAATGAGGAACAAGCAAAACAAGAAATGAATATGAATATCCATCCAACATGCCTGCTCACATTGCCTTTGTTTCACGTTTATGGGTTTTTCGTGCTTATAAGGGCGGCGGCGTTGGGCGAAAGCGTAGTACTAATGGAGAAATTCGACTTTGTGAAAATGCTGGAGGCGGTGGAGAAGTACCAGGTGACGTTGATTCCTGTAACACCGCCACTTGTGGTGGCGATGGTGAAGTCAGATTTGGTGGCGAAATATAACTTAACCTCTCTTAAGAGCCTCGGCTGCGGTGGAGCCCCTCTAGGGAAGGAGGTTCTGGTGCGGTTCGAAGCCAAATTCCCCAATGTAGACATTGGTCAGGTATAACAGCTTAATTCCCGTCTATGTAATAGTAGATCCACATCTAGCAAAATTGGTGATAAATGATTTTAACTGTTGTAGGACATGGAGTCCGCTGTCAACTATACTTGTGCTACATAGAATTATTCAACAAAAATATGGGTGGGTCCACACGAGTTATTAGTTTAGTATCATCGAATTTAAATTAATTTATACTACTAAATTCCGACAAATATTGAACTTAGAAAGTACAGAAATTTCTTGCTTTCGATATTGTTTGATATATAAGATGAAGTGAATCTATCGACTCAATTCATTACTTGTTATCAAGTTGAGTCGTGTAGATTTGTATGCACACAAGTGAAAAGAGTTTTCTTTTATGGTAGGTCAATACATGTAAAACTTTGGCTCGACTGCACGTTTTGATGAAACTTCACTTGTGTTCATGAAGAAGGAGGATTCAAAATCTTTTACTAGTAATTATATTGTGTTCTAATGCTTGAATGGAAAATTTGTGGCAATTCTCAGTGCAATCATGTATAATAAAATGAGGTTTTTTAGGGATATGGTTTGACTGAGTGTAGTGGGGCAGCAACGCGAACAATAGGGCCTGATGAGGCTAAACGATATGGAACCGCCGGGCGCTTGTCTGAGAACTTAGAAGCCAAGATAGTCGATCCTGAGAATGGTGAGGCCTTACCTCCTGGAAAGCTCGGTGAATTATGGTTCCGAGGGCCTATTATCATGAAAGGTAATGCATTGACGGACACAATTAGTCATTGATGTTTAAGATTATACGAATTGAATACTTTTGTCAAATAAGACATTAACGGTCGAACATTGACAGGTTATGCTGGGGATGATGGGGCGACAAATGCAACTCTCGATTCAGAAGGCTGGCTAAAGACAGGCGATCTTTGTTATTTCGACGCTGATGGATTTCTCTTTATTGTCGATAGATTGAAGGAATTGATTAAATACAAGGCTTATCAGGTAACGATCCTATTATTGAATCTTTCATTCCTTGTGTTGAAAGTTGTGATGTGATCGAAAATGAGACAATTTGTAGGTTGCTCCGGCCGAGTTAGAACACTTACTTCAATCCATTCCTGAGATAGAAGATGCAGCTGTAATTCCGTACGTATTCTCATGTCTGTTTGGATAACTTCTTTGAATCTCTTATATGACTTGTTTTAAGTTGATTCTATGACTTTTAGCACGTTTACTTGGTAGTCTACCTCAATCTGCCATATCTAAAGGACAAACATCTAAATTATACTCAGCGACCCTGCTAGAAAAACAGGGCCAAATTCCAGGCCCTGTTCCAGGGGGCGATGTGGCACATCGCCCTGTTCCACATCGCCCCCTGGAATAGGCCTTGTTCGAGTGGCATTATTCTTATACTTGGATACAAAACCTCGTAGTCATATGATTAGATTAACATCCAATGTCACACTCATATGTTAAAATCAAGATATGGTTTAGTATTTCAACTCGACATTGACATGACTTATTTGGAAGCAGATATCCCGATGAAGAAGCTGGGCAGATTCCCATGGCCTACATTGTGAGAAAACTGGGTAGCAATATCAAGGGTGCTCAAATAATGGATCTCATCGCAAAGCAGGCATGTCATCATTCTCTTTAACTCTGAATATTTTGTGCTGTCAATTCTAAGACGATCAAGTATTATCTTTGCTCTGCAGTATACTTATTTTTGATAATGTCGTAGTTATAAATTGCTCGTAAATTTATTCTTCAACGTATTGACAAGTGTGATATGTATTTCTTTGATTAACAGATTATGTTTCGTGAAATAATGCATACACTTGTATCATCGAAAGTTATTGAAAAATGCATTGTTTTTATATGGTAATAATATTGATAGTATTCACTATATAACGAAATTGTTAATCGAAAATAAAAAGTTACTTATTCTAGGCAAAAAATGATCAAATTCCCCTCTTCTCTTTTCTTAGTTTTTTTTCTTCAGATCGAAATAGTAAGTTGTATCCTTTGTTGTAGGTTGCTCCTTATAAGAAGATTCGCCGTGTTGCATTTATCAACTCTATTCCAAAAACTCCGGCAGGAAAGGTCTTACGAAAGGAGTTGATCAATCTCGCCAATTCTAGTACTTCACCAAAACTATGAGGGCTTGTTCTATAAAGTAAATCGTACAACACAAATAAGTTTGGAGAAAGAAAGATAAAATATTGTTATAGTCGTTAATTCTTTCTAGCATTGTATATCATGTACGTCGAGATCACATGTTGGATATACATTACTCCACGAGACTAACGAAAAAATAAAAATAGTAAACATGTCGCAATTATTTTGAATGTAGACATTCACCTGTACCAACTAGTATGTAACATGTCCATTGCACATGATTTTGTAATAGAGTTTTGAGTTAGTTTTTATCCAGATTTTTAAAACACGATGCAATATGTCATTTGCAGACTTATCCCTTAAAAATAAATGGTGTACTTTCGCGATTTAAAATGAAGGTAATCCTATTAATCGATAGATAATACTATTTCGAAAAAAAAAAACACTAGATGTAATCTCTTTAACTAAAAAAATATAAATTGTAATCTCGAAATTACCTTGTAGAAATTCAAATTTCGGATAATTCACATGAGAACTCGAACGTAGAATTTTAGTGTAAATGTAAAATTGCAATCTAAATGTCGAATTTTCAGAATAGCGGCAGGCAATGCATCTTGAAAATCATCAACAATTAAAGGCTGATGGCACGTTGGAACCGGTGAACAGATCAATATTATTTGGATGGAAGAATTTTCATAATACTTCGAGCTTTGCTCTCTCGCTACAATAGAGTTTGCTTTTTACACGTAAACATAACAAGTTAATAGGGAATGTCGGTATTTTTTCTTTTCTCTTTCCAACAATTATGTGAGTGAATTTCTATCAAACACGGGCACGGTAACATTTTCATTTTTAAGTTAAATGGGTTAAAAAAATAAAAAATAAAGTAATTTTTGTCTATTACTAAAAGTAGATAAAAAATTAATTGGATATGCAAAAGTTGGTAGTTCTATACACCCATTGCTGCCGTAAAAGTGGAAAAGTTCTACTTGTTTCTTGGACTTTGAAATTCCATGAAAACCTAATTAAGAAACCAATCTTTTAATAAACAAAACGCGGCACAAATCCAATTGCTTGTTTCTAAGTTAAAGCCAAAGAACAAATTATAAATTATTAGTAGCATGGAGAATAGGAATATATATTAATTTTTAAAATTTTAAATTTGAATACAACTATTATTTAGATATATGTGTTCAAATTTCATTGGTTTGAATATCAAATCATGGAGGAAGGAACAAATTGCTATCTAAATTTAGCTAAGCAATAATTTGGACACCCATTTTTCCTTCTAGAAGATATACTGAATTATTTTTATTTTTAGCATTAAACATGTTATTTGGATGATTCTTGAATTGGAAAATGTTCTCTATAATTTTAAATTATTGGGAAAAATAGCGGTCATGGTACTAAATCTTTCATTTTATTGTAGACTTTGTCTAAACTTTTCATTTGTGCCACTCACGGTGTCGAATCTTTCGAAAATTCGCACTCGAAGTCGAAGTTGATGGAAACCGTTAGTTTATCCGTTAGTCAACATTTTGACCAAATTTCGACTAAATTTTAAAGGGTAAAAATGATAAAATTATATTTTATATAACAAACAATTAAAATGAAAAATCTAAAAATAAATTAACTTCATCTTCTCCACATATCCTACACGCACACTCACCCCCAAAAACTAAAACCAGGAACCGCCACCACCCGCCACCGTCCACGCCCATCGCTACCTCGACTTACACTACTGTATTATTTGCCTATATTTCGATGCCAATTCCACGATTTTGCAATTGACAATAGTTGGGTTGGTTTTATTTCAACTGCAATAGCCGATTTATTGGCCCCTCGTTAATATCTATCCCTATTCCAACTATTCAAATTGATTACCTAATAATTTCTCCATTGATTCCTTTGTTATTCACTCAATTCTGTGTTGAAATAAAAAAATCTGTGATATTATTCCAACTATTCAAAAAGCGTGGAGTTGTGGAATCCATACTCAAATTTGATTGGAGCTACCACGGCTTATACACGACATTTGATGCTATAGTAGGCGGTTGTGATTTGCTGATTTATTGCTTAAATTCTTGATAATGTGTAGTTGTGCGGTGGCGGTGGTTGTGGGTTTTGGTGGTTATTGTAGTGCGATGGTTTTGGATTTGATGGATGACGATCGTATACTAGTTTGGGAGTGGTGGATGGTGGTGGTCGGTGCGATTGGGTGAGGTGGGATGGGATAAGGTAATGTAAGGTAAGGTGTGGGTGGGGTGGGGTGGGGTGGGGCGGGGCGGGGCGGGGCCGCAAGAGAAGAAGAAGAAGAAGAAGAAGATTTTTTTTTTCAAATTCTTTTCTTTTTATTTTTGGTTTTTTAATTTAATTAATTTAATATAAAAATTTAAAGTTACATTTTTACCCTTTAAAATTTAGTCAAATTTTGACTAACGGATGAACTAACGGTTTCTATCCATTTGGATTTCGGGTGATAATTTTTGAAATGTTTGTTATTGTGGATGACACAAATGAAATGTTTTGACAAAGTTTACAATAAAATGAAATATTTGGTACCGTGATTACAATTTTCCCTAAATTATATGATAGAAAAATAATTTTTGAGAAGTATATGTGTGTAAATGATGTACCCACAAACCAATAGCAATAATCTTGAATTTTTGGTTTAGTCGAACAAGTTCTAAAAGAATAGGTAATCAGATTTCTTGATTCGCAAAGAATATCATCAAGACTTGAAAAAAAGATTATATGATAATCAAAATTTTAGTTCTTAAAAGGAAATTTCAAAAAATACAAGATCACATCTTAGAGTTTGTTTGGTTGTTTTAAAAGCACCTTAGAACTTATTTTTCTTAAAATTAAGTATTTCACATTAATTATATTTTAAACACAACTAGAATTTCCAAGTAAAAGTAGAATTTTAAGGTTTTTTGGAACATATCTAAACATGTTATAAATAAAAGAAAAATTCTTATTGTACCGAGGGCTGGTAGGGGGTTGTCAACCCCCCGGTACA
>CAIGRN010035423.1:0-16062 GCA_903798345.1 Fraxinus anomala
TGTAGGCAACAATGGGGACATTATAGAAAAAAAAAATGCTTCACAAATGAATAGTAAATAGTGGGTTCTCTCTTTTAATATAGTAGGGATTTATAATGTGCTTATAATTAAATAAAAAAAATATGCCTAAAGTCAGGAGACAAAAAGGTACAAGTCCTTAATTCGCGGACTGTTGTACTTTTTTAGCATTTATTGGGATTAGTTAAATTCGGTGGCAATTTAATTGCGTTAGGCGGAAATTATTAACCTAATGCTACAGTCACAGCATACATCGCAATTGGAAAACTCACAGCCAATCAACTGCCCAATTTCCTTGGTATTTAATGGACCCATACCCATACAGGCTGCCACGTAACGTGATTAGCAAAAAATACTTTTTATTATAATTTAAAAAAAAAAAAAAAGTGAAAAGGACAAAGAGGAACCTTGAGTGGGAAAATTCAAGCCCCTCCCTCTCCATTTTTGCTCAAGAATCCAAGGTATTGAATTATATTACATATTTTTGAATTTGCTTTTAAATTTGTATTTATTATTAAGTGATCTTTAATTAGTAATGGAAAAAAAAAAATCAATATGTATCGTTGTTTTTGGATCAATGCCAGCTTATATGCTGGAATCAATCAGGATCTCGAAAAGAAAACAAGTAAATTTTTATACGAATTGATTTGTGGCTGTGCTGTAAAATTAATGAAAATAAATTTTCTTATTGATTATAAGCTTTTTATTTATTCTTAAATATTCCTGGAAATGCGTGAATGCTCCAAGATTGTGCTTGAGAGCACTTGTTTAAGGCGATCCTTTGAAGTTTATTAATTGAATTTGGGGTTTTTGTGTTTAAAGTGAAAATCACTATTATGAGATGGTGCTCAGTTTGTGAGTTGCATTTGGGGCTTCTTATTGAATCTGGATATCACATTGGACATGTAATCCTTCAAAGTTCAACATGAGAATTTTGGGTTTTGTAGAGTTTTATGGACATAAACTCTCGATTCACACGATAATTTTGCTTCAGTTTCTCTTGCAGAAAGGGGCTTGAAATTTTCTTTTAATCAAAATGGGTGTTATGTCAAGACGAGTAGTACCAGCATGTGGAAATCTATGTTTCTTTTGCCCTTCAATGCGGGCAAGCTCAAGACAACCTGTCAAACGGTACAAGAAGCTCCTTTCTGAGATATTTCCACGGTCACAGGTGAACTTTTGACTTTGTTATTTGCTTTGGGGTACTATGATTGATTTCTAATTATCTAGTCTTTGATAACTACTTACCAACCTATGGAAGTTAACAATTATGCCAAGGCTATACATTTTTCAGAAGTTTTGAAGTAATTTAGATATGATTTCATTGTTAAGCTGGTTCAGCATAATAAATTTTTAGTGCATCGTTAATTCTTAACATTATGCTAGTCTACTTGAATTGTTTTTTGCCAGGATGCTGAACCAAATGACCGGAAGATTGGGAAACTTTGTGAATATGCATCAAGAAATCCTTTACGAATACCAAAGGTGTGTATTATCTCTATGTTTGGTTAGGTTTAATATATATAATATTTTTTTTCCGTGAGGTTGTAGGACCACAAAAAAGTAAGATTTACATCCCTGAGTATCAAAAGGGATTTTGTTGATCTACATCCCAGCGTATCAAAATTCTATCAGAATCTTCAAATATTATTTCTCTCTCTTTCTAAAATGGCATGGCTAATTTCTTCAACCATTTGTTTCATCTACCCATTTTCTTTCTTAGTCAAGTTTCATCTTTTGCTGTTAAATTTGATGTTTGATCGATTCCCTGATAAAATTATGATATTCATCAAGTATTAGGCACACATTTTGACATTGTTTATCAAGTTGTTCAAGTCATTAGTTTAAAAATTGCTGACATTCGCATATCACTAATCATTATCCTCTTTGAACTACGACTTAAACTTGATTGGTTGTCTCTCTTGCCATCCTTTTAATATCTTTTAATTTCCTTAATATGTTGTTGATTGTCCATGATTCAGATTACTGATTACTTGGGGCAACGGTTTTACAAGGATTTGCGGAATGAGCAATTTGGCTCCGTAAAAGTTGTTTTGCTCATTTATAAGAAATTGCTATCTTCGTGCAAGGAGCAGATGTAAGTTTGACAAATTTATCAACATTACTGGCTTTCCGCACGCAAGTCATTTACATTTGATATTTGTTTGGCCGTTGATACATTATTTTAATCCTAGTGACACTCTCTTTCTTCTATCTATCTGTTTAGAGCCTCTCTCTCTCCCTGTCTCCCCCATACATCTATATATCCACATTTTCCATTTATCTACTTTCATGGGTCATGATATGGACCTGAAGAATATATAGAGGATATGAATATCACATTAGAACATGTTTTTTGTGTCATAATCTGATATATCATACTAGAGGTATCATCCAAATTCAATGCTCGGTGCAAAAAAAAAAAAACTTTATTCATGTCTAAAGGGGGAAACAGCTGTAAATTATTTTCCATTACAATTTGATTTAGCCATACTCATTGTACGCTAAGAGCTTTTTTATAAATTTGATACTTATCCAAAGTCTATCAAAATGGCTTTCTAAATGTGAATGATCCATCAATTGTAGATTTTAGTAACACTCGAGACACTTTCTGAATGACATCCTGCAGCACTGTGACAGCACTTGCTAAAAAAACTTGATGTCAATTATAAGAGACATGGTCGTGTTTATAAAATTGGTGGATTAGAACTTTCTCTTTTAGCGTAATAGTGTAACATGAAATGTCTTTCATCTTGTGAGCATAGAAAACTTGTATGGTATAACAGAATCTCAAGATCCGAAGTTGTACCATCTTTCTAATAATTTCTGTTCTTTCGAGAGGAAGTTGCAAAAGAAATTGATGGTGTTTCTTGAGGGCTTACTGTAGTTCTGGTGTATTTGCAATGTGGCAATGTTTGAATTTGGTTGGCTGGGATGCCATGATTATCAGTAAGATAACACCAACAACCATAGACTGTGATTCAAACACACCCACCCCTCAAATTGCATGCCTGAAAGGAAAAAGAAATATATCTTATCGCTTCACCATATATATCCAAAATGTTACCCATGCGGTCACACCATCTCATACTGTTCATTAAGATATTGTTATCATCACCACCCATCCTACTTATAAACGCTTTTCAGCAATCAAATAAAGTGAAACGATTTTGTATAAACACATGATGCTTATTACATTAAGGTTCTAATGCCATTTCCTGCCATAACAGCAATCCTGTTAGTTTCTTAAATGCTGCATGGAATGCTGAGTTACATTATGATATGTTTTCTGATTTCTGAAAAAGAAGATATAACTTTGTTTATCTATGACATGATTCTATCTAAATACGCTGCTTGTTATCTGTCAAGCAGGCCACTTTTTGCTAGCAGTCTCTTGGGGATTATACGAACTCTTTTAGAACAAACACAGCAAGTCGAAATGCAGACTCTTGGTTGCAGTACCCTTGTTGACTTCATAAATAACCAGGTACATCTTCAATTAACAAGCAGACTAAATTATTCTGTGAAAAACAATTATATTCGCTATTAAGCATGCATAGCTCACATGCACATGAACTAGTTTGACAATACTAACAAAGGGTCTCAGCTCTTGGTATTGACACTACATTAATGGAAATATTAAACTGATTATTGAAGTTCTTACCAATCAATGCATTTGTTATTACCTACACAACTTCAGTTATCGTGTCAGTTATTTGGAACTGACTGTCTTTTCTTTTATTTGTTCTCGTAAGCAGACGGACAGTACTTATATGTTCAATTTGGAAGGACTTATTCCCAAGTTGTGTCAACTATCCCGGGAATTTGGAGATGATGAAAGAGCATTGTGCTTAAGAGCAGGAGGAATGCAGACTTTGGCAGTCTTTGTATGCTTTTTGTCTGTTGCCTTTGTTCTCCACCTTCGCCTTCCCTTTCAATGGTTTTGTGTAATCTCATTGTTTCACGATTAGGAAGAACTTTGGACTATATTTTTTTGGTCACTAAGAATCCTGTAGTAGGAGACGATTTTTGGTCTCATGACTTTATCCAACCAATATTGCAAATAATGAATGAGGTGGAATTTTGTAAATCTATACTGTATCTATTTTCCAAATGATATTCTATAGCAAATTGAATTGGTCCCATGAATATGCACGATTGATTAAAAATTGAAGGTTTTTGCCCATTTTATACAAACCACCAGGGGGTAGAAAAAAGTGTGTACCAAACTTCACATTTGATCACCAGGCTGGGGTACCTGTGTGCACTATTTGCTTCCTTCTTATCATGGATACTGTTTCTTATGGATGTTAGACATTAGTACTAAAAGTTAATTGTAAGAGAGATCTCTCTGGACTTCTATTTAAGTATTGCTTTAATGTCCAAACAATTCATCTGCTAATCATCATTTCAAGTCAGCTCCATTTCATGCTTTCCTCCTTTAATTTAGTTTTCAAGTTACTTTTTAATTGCTTTTATGTAGTTACATTATTTATATTCTCCTTTGGTCATTTTACTTGCAAAATGTACTTATGATTTCGTACATCCTAATCTCTTATTGCATTTATAACACATCTAGGTGAGGTTTATGGGCGAGCACTCCCACATCTCGATGGACTTTGACCATGTAAGATGCTCTTCTTCTGCTGGTCTTCTCCTTGATTCACAGTTTAAAACGACAAAGATGTTTTGCATCTAGTCTTTTATTTGATAACTTTCCTCACAAATATTGAATGGGCCTTTTGGTGGTAAATTTAAATTTAGTCTCCTGAATTATGATACCCAATATTGTTTGCATTCCTGATTTCAGTATGAAATTATTTAATTGTGCTATAGATTATCTCAGTGACTCTGGAGAACTATGTGGATTTCACAATTAACTCAGAAAATGTCAAACAAGACTGCAACAACTCTCAAGTTCTGGAGCAGAAGGTTCAGGGAGTACTAAAAACAGAGAATGATAACTCGTCTTCCCCTGATATAAGCAAGAATATTTCTTCCATATCGAAACTCTTTAGTGCTAAAACAGAGTTGATATCCGTAACGTAAGATCCTGTGTCACCTGGATAAGTTGATTTGTGTATGGGGTATGACTTGTGCAGTTGTTCACTTGACATCTTTCTATTCATTCACTACGGTACAGGGAGACAGCCAAAAGCCCGTCTTATTGGTCCAGGGTTTGCTTGCACAATATTGCTAAACTGGCAAAGGAAGCAACAACTGTTCGACGTGTATTGGAACCCCTTTTTCATTGTTTTGACACTGAGAATTATTGGTTGCCTGAGAAAGGACTTGCCTGTTCTGTGTTGATTTATCTGCAGTCTTTGTTGGAAGAATCAGGTTATGCTTGGGACCTTAATTCTTATTTATACTCTCCTGTAAATACCACCAATTCTCTTTGTTATTTTACTATCATTTTTTTTTTGTCTAACTCAACTTTTTCAACTCCAGGAGACAAGTCCCATCTGTTACTTTCTATCTTGGTCAAGCATTTGATTCACAAGAATGTTGTCAAACAACTTGATATGCAAGTAAATATAGTTAACATTGCCACACAACTTGCAAGGAATGCAAATCTGAAGTCCTCAGTTTCAATAACGGGTGCAATAACTGATCTGATCAAACTGTTGAGAAAATGCATACAATGTTCAGCTGAAGCATCAAGTCCTAAAGATGGACTTGATAAATGGAACCCCAATCTTCAATCTGCTTTGGGAAATTGCATTGGGCAACTGTCAGATAAGGTTTGTATGGCTCAAATAGGTTTTATTTATCACAGCATCTTGCCAGTACATGAGCTATCAATACATTCTGTGTTCTTTTTGGTAAATGTCATATGTTCATATTATGTACGATCAATATTGTCAACGACTGAACATCACGATCCATTTAGTAGGATTATGCATTATTCACAAATGTGCACTTGGCTTGTAGAAAATACAAATACAAGTCACCATATTACATGATGCTGTGCGGGTAGGTCTAGGACCCAATCCTTAGGCAATCAAGAAGATCCTATTATGTAGGCCAAAATTTGTGCCTTCTATTTTGTCCTTATATTATTTTGACAAGAACGTGAATTTGTATTAATATCAATATAGAAAATACAACAGCAGAGACTAAGACACCCTCCAAAAAAATGGTAATCAGGAAACAATATAAACCATAAGATCATAAGCCGAAGAAAGCCTTCAATCCTGTTGTAGATCTGTGAGAAAGATTGTGGCAAAAGATTCGATTATGGACCACAAGCCAAATGAGTGGCATCCCATACTGTGCATAATAAACTGATTTACATGTAAAAAGGGAGAACAAGGGCAGGAAGAAATTTGACAATGCAGGAAGGAAGACACTATCATTCCACCATCTACAGTTGCAAAATTCTGGAGCTTCTCTTTAACAATATACATCATAGCATATCAAATATATCAGATTCGCAATACAATTTACCATCTTTATCTAAATTAAGCCCAAAACTTTTACAATTCATATTTTATTTTGTGGGGATGCAGAAATAAACTCCGGTTAGACTTAGCGTTTAACCAGAGGTGGAAGTAAATCCTGGACGACCCCTTCCCCAGAGTTCTAGTTGGTTCATCTGATTTCTTGTTGTTGTCTAATAACAGATCAGTCATATAGCTATGCTGAATTTCATTTTCAGAACCTTTTTCCCTTGAAATCAAAATTGTCACCACTCACCAGCACTTTTATGGGTTAATCTTATATAAATTTCTTTGCTCCCCCAACCAACTGCTGATCCCTTTTTAATATGGAAAAAAACGAATTATTAGAGAAAGATGGCTTTTTGAATTATGGAAACAATCGTAGTAAGTTGACATATTTTAACTTGGACATAGTCATTGTGAGAAGGCCCTTTTTCAAAAGTACGCCTTTCCTTTTGTATCATTTAAAAGCCTTTTGCCATTTTTGTAATTGATAAAATTGAAAACCTTAAGCTAAGAATCATGTTTGTAATGGTAGTTAAAAAATCAAACCACGTTACTGATTTTTTTGAATGTTATCCAATGGAAGAAGCTCAGTTTATGGAATTTAAATGAAGCCTAATCAAAGTGTCCAAACAATGACAGGTTATTGGGGGTGCACAATTTTTGGACGATCACCAGCTGTACTTTTCTCTGTGGTTTTTACCCATCTTTCTAAACCCTGTTTCTATTTTTGTCTACTTCTGAACTTAAAAGTTTGTCTAACCCTTTTTTTTGGTTTAGAATTGCATCTTGATCTCAATATTGTCCAATACTTTTAGAGTGTTCTTAACACGTGCTGAGTATGTCCATAACTTGTCTTTGCCAAAATTAGAAAATAACCTAACTAATTTACAAGTATATTTGGAAATCTCCTACATGGACATGTTGGGCCTGGAGAGTCTCCATGCTTCATAGGTTTTATTACAGTTGTGGTGTCATCAGTAGTCTCCATGGTTTCCTTCTTTTTCCTATTTCTGTTAAATGCAGTTGACAACGTTTACCAGTTTAAATGAACAGAATATGGCTTCTCTTTTCCCTGAATTTGTACATTGTAATACTTCTTTTTTTTATTTAAAATCTCCAGAAAATCTAGTAGCGAAAAGAGCAGAATGGTGAAGAAGGATTCACGTAGCCAACCATGATTTATTGGGTATAACCATATAAGGCTTAGTTTGTTGTGGTAGTATGTTCATTGACACCTAAAGCAGTGAGCTTCAAGATTTGCCAAATCGGTCAATAGTATTATACAGCTGAAACTAAGTTTCAGAGTATAGTTTATTTAGGAACTTTTTCTTCATAACAATGTCATTTTAGCATCAAAGGGTTCATAAATCACAAGATGTTAATTATTGGGATTTTCATCTAATTATTGTTAATTTTTCATTTTACGTTTTCTTATTTGAAATTACATTCTTGAACAACTTCAACGGGGTTAATGTTACAATTGAAACTCTTAAAGTGTTCAATTGAAGTCATTCTTGTAGGATGATGATCGAAAAAATTGGCACGTGATTATTTGGATAATATATTTGATTCTTATCTAACATTATGTGTAATTTATAGGTTGCTGATGTGGGGCCTATTCTCGATGTAATGGCTGTGGTGCTAGAGAACATTCCAACAGGCATCATTGGAGCTAGAGCAACAGTCTCTGCTGTTTATCGAACCGCACAAATTATTTCTTCTGTTCCTAATGTATTATATCGCAAGACGGTAATGATTTATTTGTTTACCTCTGTCCATAGGTTGTTTAAGGATGGAGGCTTATTCTATGGTCAATTCCCTTTTCAGGTATTTCCTGATGCACTCTTTCACCACTTGCTTTTGGCAATGGCACACCCAGACCATGAAGCAAGAGTTGGGGCTCACCGTATATTCTCCACTGTGCTTATGCCATCTTTTAGCAATCCATGGTCTGTCAATAATGGAAATCTTGCCCAAACGCTTAACTGTGGAGCCCTCCAGGCATTGAAAAAAGTGAATACTGGAAGTTTCTCAATTGATGATGAAAGCAACTCTGAATCGAATGCTGGTATTGAAGAAAGAAGAGAGGAGCAAAGTCAATCATATAGCTTTAAGGGTGCTACTGCTGATGGGAAAAATGTACGATAGAGCTCACGCCTCTTGACTAATTTTATTTTATTATGTCTTAAGTATCAAATCTAAACTAGCATGCCTTATGTGAAATCTCATTTTATTTTCCTGTCTACATAATCACTTTGCAGGAAACGACTTCCCTTAGATTGAGTAGTCATCAAGTGAGTCTTCTTCTTTCATCTATCTGGGTTCAGGCAACGCTGATAGGAAATACTCCTGAAAATTTTGAGGCAATGGCACATACATTTCATATTGCTTTACATTTCACTCAATCCAAGGTTAGCTCCTGCTCATGATTTTACTTGATTTGATTGTTTAGTAACATTTCATTGTTTCCATTCTCGACTTTTACAGTTTTATACATTTTGGTTTGACTATTGACATCATTTTCTTCAATGGTAATACGTCTGGTTATCTGACTGGTTGATTTCAGAGGATAGAAATCATGAATTAGAGGGAAAGAGGTAGGGAGGGAATCAAATGCAGAATCTAGAGGCTATAATATTATGACCCTGCACTTGATGGTAGGGTTGTAGGCGCATTGATCATCAAGAGAAGAGGAAAGTGGCCTAAACAAAGATTCACTTTACAGATTATTCTGATTCTCAGTTCGTTCAAAAATTGGATTTCAAGTCACAGTTTGTGTGGTGGGGTAGTTTGCCTTGGATCGTCAAGATGGAGTGAAATTTATTGATTTGGACTGCAAAACACTCTTTAATGGTCATTATCACTTTTGATAAATGCTAAGCATAGAGACGGAATCGAACTGGTAGATTCTAGAGGCTAAAAAATTATGACCTTGCAGTTGGTGGTGGGGTGGAAGGTGCATTGATCATCAAGAGTGGAGGAAATTGGCCTAATCATAGATTCACAGTGCGGATTATTCTTGTTCTCTGCAAATTTTGGATTTCAAGTTACAATTTGTATAGTGGGTGTGCGTCTCTATAGAGTCAAATTCACTACTGTACCAAGGAATCTTCTTCTGTCTAACTTCCATAATCAATGACTCTTGTACCTGCATCATTGGAATTTATTTGTTTAGACTGCTAAACTCTCTTTGTGCTCATTATCACTTTTGATAAATGTAAATTGTGGAGAATTACGAGATAGGAAATAAAATAAAAAATGCGCAGAAGGGAAATGGAAAGGAAATATAGGTTATGGGAATTATGAGACAAAATTAAATGGCAAGGGTTCATTTAAGTTATTAGAATTTTGTACAAAAAGTCAAAATTTAAAAAATGTAGCTCTATCTGTCTGCTTTTGCCACTGTACTTGCTCCCGTGTTTTGCATCAGTTGCAACACCAGCTGTGACCTCCTGGTGACCACAAATTTTTTCACAGATGGTTCTGTCTTTGTTATTGGGACTGATTAGGAATCTTCATGACAAATAGATCTTTCTCTTCTCCCACGCATCTTGTTGCTTATGGCGAGGTTTTTATTCTTCTGTGTCACCTCTTTGGACGGTGTAGTCTCACCTGTAAAACATAGTTATAAATTAGCGATATTCCACAATTAGAATTCTAGATAGCTAACAAGTTATGATCTGTTTGCACCAAGCCACCGACCAAATCAGAAATCATTAAGGAAAAGGAGTGGGCACCAGCAAATTCTTGGAACTATAGGCCTAATCTTTTGGGCCACAGCTTGTAAAGCTGTATTGAGGATAGCTAACAAGCTGCACTCTGGTTTGGTACCAACCAGATTAGAATTCGAAATCAGCAAACTCTTGGAACTCTAGACCTAATATTTTTGGGGCACAGCTTATAAAGCTGTGTTGATTGTTCTGTTTCTTTTCTACCTTCATATTTGGTCAAATTAACATTTTAAAGTATACAAGGAGCTGGAAGGCACACTGAACTTACTTGGACTAGACACAAACCAGTGGGCTGGTCCTGTCTATTCCTCTAGTGATGTTATTGGATCTGAAAGAAGTGGCTAGTCTGTCCTGAAGTGGCCTAGTTGCCTCTTGTAGGTTCCGTGTATATTTAAGCTGTCAAGTGTTTACATTTTGCAGAAGTTGCATTAACTAGTTTGGGTGTTTTATTTGTTACGGGGAACTTCTTTTCCTCATTTTTGAGTAGGTGCATACAAACTTTATGCTACTCATTAGAAGTGCCACGGATCTTTTCTTTCACATAAGATTTTTCTTTCTAAATTAGTAATACTTTCACTGTTTTTGTTCCTGCAGTTTATACTTCATATTCTATACAATTGTGTTTGACCTCTGATATCATAAATCATTGTTCTTTCAGAATTCCAGTCACATGGCCCTGGTGCAGTGTTTCCAACTGGCCTTTTCTCTCAGGAGCATCTCTCTGGAAAAAGGTGGGTTGGATTTTTTGTTGGGTACAATAAAATATTCAAAAGAAAGAAATTCATTAAATGATGCATTTGGTGGATAAGATGCTCTCCAGTATTCATTTCTTTTCTTAGGAAATGTTCTAATGGATTAATTCTATTCACTAGATTGTGAAATAATAGTAATAAATATAAATAATAAAGTCAAATTGTGAGATCCGATTTCTTTTCTACTCCTTATTGGAGGGTCCAACTTCAGAAAAAACAGTCAAATGCATTTGTATAAATTGGACAATAATGAAAACATATGACTGGAGATATCATGTAGGGATAAAAAATAATATTCCAGCTGAATTCTGATGATTATTACAAGTAGCAGAATTAGTATTCTAGTACGAAGATCAAGTCTCACCTTTATAAAGAAATATCTATTTTAGTTAGATATGAAATCCGATGTAAATAAAGAGTTTTTGCTACCTAAATGATGACACAGCAATTGAGAGGTAATGGGCATTATGGGAAGTCCTCAAACAGGTGAATTTGCATTGAAAAAAAATGCCAGCCTGTATGAAGAATCCCCAATAGCCAGTAGGTATTGTGAATGACAAAGCAGCAGTTTGTCTTTTCTTTCCATCACTTCAACCTGTTGCTTCTGAACTTCTTTTTTCTTCCCATTTACAAGGTACATTTTGCTGTGATTTCCTCTCATAATTCAAACTTACCAACTTTCATATGCAGGAGGTCTGCCTCCTTCGCAGAGGAGGTCTCTGTTTACTCTGGCATCATACATGCTCATATTTTCGGCCAGGGTGGGCAATCTTCTGGATCTGATTCCCTTTGTAGAATCATCATTAACAGAAGAAACAGTAAGTCTATGCAACTTCTCAGATAGAGGTTCTTAACTTAGGATGGATTGCTGATTTTCAATTGAAATATCTTTGGTATTTTGGCAAATATTTTTTAAGATATTATTTATGGAAATATTTTTGACAGGTTGATCCGTATCTTAAATTGGTTGAGGATTTCAAGCTTCAGACCCTGTCAGTTGGACCCGAAGCAAAAGGCTATGGATCACAGGAAGATGAAGTTGCTGCTCTTCGGTCCCTCTCATACATAGAATTAAGTGATCAGCAATTAAAAGAAATTCTGATATCCCACTACATGACAGAATATGGGAAATTGTCAGAGGTACTTCATTAGAGTTATGCTTATTCTATCATTTTCAATGGGGAGATCACTCTAACAGATATAAAACTATGGAAACCATTAATTCTTGTGGAAATCCCTATTTTTGAAAAATTACGTGATGGTTATCCATGTCGTTCTGATGCTTTATAGGTTTTTTTTTTTTTTTCTTTTCAAATACCATTGTGACTTGTTTGTGATTAATTTCTCGCTTGGTAAATTTTCGCAGGATGAGTTGTCAAATATAAAGGAGCAACTTTTACAGAGATTTTCACCAGATAATGCTTATCCACTGGCATCTCCATTATTCATGGACACACCTCGTCCATGTTCTCCACTAGCTCACATGGAGTTCCAGGATCTTGATGAGGTTATAGAGCAAGACCATATTTACCAGGTCCTATATTTATTTAGTCTTTGATGCCGACTGACAACTGTTTCTTTATCAGGCGATGGCTATAGCTGCATTGACAGATGATGGTTCATTTCCTGATGGTGGAAGTCAGTCAGGTCGTAAAACGTCACTCTCCATCAATTCGCTTGACATTTTGAGTGTTAACCAACTCGTGGAATCGGTGAGTAAATGATTAGCCATGATGTTTTGGACTTTTTGTTTCTTGAATAAGTGAAACCTCTGTTGAGTCCAAAAATAGGCTTATATTTATACTCTTTTATCGATCTCCTCATTGATCTTGAATCCCAATGTAATGGAATCTAACTGGCCTCAATCCTTCCTTAGCATGATAAAATAAGGGGTAACTTGTGCTAACGTCACCCCAGTTTAATACAGTTATGGAGAACTCATGTACTCTTGCAAATTTACAATGCTAAATTATCCTTTTGTTTTCATTCAAATTATACAGTATTTACTCTTTTGTTGGAAATCAATAGTGGACGAGCTTCATAATTCATCAGTATAACAATATTTCTTGATATCAACAGGTTTTGGAAACTGCCAGGCAAGTTGCCAGCTTGCCAGTGTCCTCTAAACCCATTCCTTATGATCAAGTGAAGAATGAATGTGAGGCTCTCGTCACTGGTAAACAGCAGAAAATGTCAGTACTTCAAAGTTTCAAGCTGCAACAAGCTGCTAGTGGAATTCCTTTTTCTGGTGAAAATGGAAGGAAGAACTCTGTTCAACCAAACATGGTGAGGATGCCTCTCTCGATGAAATAAGTAGAATGAAAACTAACAACTGCATATTATATTATATTTTTCATTTCATTTCATTTTCTTGGCCCATTTTCTACGTCGAAGTCTAGGCCTCTTGTCAGATGCCCAGTAAATAAATGGATAATTATTGTATATCAAGCCACAAGTTTTGGAGTAGAACTCATTGCCTTTTATTCATGAACACTTTCTGCATTAACATATGGAACTATTGAACTCCATTTAAAAACTTAATGTTCCCACAAGAGGACCCAGATATTGGGATCGGTATGAGAGCTTGGAAGGTTCCTAATATATTCACATGCGAGCTTTAAAAAGGAAACAATATAAGCTGATAATTGTATTAGTTATTGCCAATTGCGATCTGTTACTCCATGCCAATCTCTATGCCTCTTTTTATATTATCATTATTATCATGAGATCGTAAGTATGTTTGGAAAGTGTTTATAAACGGTTTAGATTTATAAAGATGGAGATAATTGGTGGATAAATGGATAGTATTTGTGGCTCTCTCGAAATGTGTGGATAAAATATGACTTGGGTGTTTATAAACATGAGCCAAACATTGGCAAAATCTACTCCTGATCCATTATGCTTGTTCTTTTCTTCAAGTAGGTACTGATATTGGTTTTCTTCTAGGCATTAGCTCTTGTGGAAGATATAAAATTGACCAACATCAATCCAATTCAGAAACAAAATCAATTCAGTTGTTCTCAGGAATGTGTACAACAACAGTCCTTCAGACTACCACCTTCAAGCCCATATGACAAATTTCTAAAAGCAGCTGGATGCTAGAAATGTCTGTGTCAAGATAAATCTGAATGGCTGTTGAGAAAAGATGTAACCAGGAATCATAATGGCGTACGAGAGGTCATGCAGAGAATGCATTCGGCTGCTGTTATTTGTAACTTATGGAGCATTATACGATTGATCGAGCAACTGTTAAAGTATACTCGGTATGTACACTCTACTACTACCAAATGCAGCTTGGTATTTTTTATTCTTTACAACAATTTTTTTTTTTTGTGTGCGCGCGCATTAATAGTGTGTGATATGTAAGAAAATTAGTGGGTTTGTGTATTAGAGCACGTAAACTTGCCTTTTGGTTTCCAAATTCCAAATTTGGGTTTATTTGTAAAATCTTTAAATGTGCTTCAACAAGCTGTGTATTTTAAATTCTGTGAATGCAATGAGGAATGTGAATTTGTCTGGTGGATTATTCTGTGTATTTTTCTTGTTTTTTTAATTCTCGCAATTAAGCAACGTTGCACAAAATAAAATTTCCTTGAATCCTTTATATTGTGTTCATCTTAAAGAATTTCAAAAAAAAAATCTACACTTTGTTAGAATGAAATTAGACAACACAGTATCTCAGGAGGTTAACTCACTATCCAAGGTGTATTTTGCTGGAGTTTAGTTGATTTTTAAGTTCACACATAACTCACTATCCAAGGTGTATTTTGCTGGAATTTAGTTGATTTTTAAGTTCACACATGTACTGAAATTGCTTTGTAAATGAGTTGACATATGAGAATTTGTAAATAATTGGGACAACTTCATTATATAGTATATTACTGTTCCTTAGAAATTCAATAGTTTTCCCACTGATTTATTTAGCTAAAGGTGTTATATTATGTAGAGAGCCAAACACACTATACTTTAAAATGTCTTGGAGCATAATAATTTCATGCTTTGGCTATTTAAAATAAAGAACGTCTTATTTTTAAAAAGTCTCTTGAAAATGTTCCAATGAATCAATTTTTTTTGGTTTAATATTGCACAATATCCAAATGAAAACTTTTATGAATCAAAATGGACATTTTTGTTGGACGTTTGGAACTCTGTGTTCCACTTCACCAAATGAAAACTTTTTTATTTAACGACTTTATATTATGAATAATGCTATTTATTCT
Organism: Fraxinus anomala; assembly: GCA_903798345.1. Taxonomy (NCBI): domain Eukaryota; kingdom Viridiplantae; phylum Streptophyta; class Magnoliopsida; order Lamiales; family Oleaceae; genus Fraxinus; species Fraxinus anomala. The sequence goes on from CAIGRN010035423.1 coordinate 15,171, forward strand.
CGTCTTATTATTTAATGTGTGATCATTTTTACTTATATTATTTATTATATTTAAAATAGAATTACGTTTTACAATTTACACTATTGATTGTAACAAAAGAAAATGTTTTATTGCTTAACTAAGAATAACTTATGCTCATGGAAAGTTTGGCATTCGACGTTAGATCGTTAATAATAATAATAATAATAATAATAATAATAATAATAATAATAATAATAAAAGAAAAATTTGGAGGACCTAAGAAGGAGATTTATAACTTAGTTTTCAACAAACAAAAAATAAGACTACGCGGAATATTCTGGTGTATGTGTTATGTTAGAACAGTACCCCATCTATTATGCACATGTTCGATGGAAATTAAAATCAGAATTTTAGTAAATTTCATAAAGTCGATAAACTTTGTAGTTAAAAAGTTGTGACCCCATAATATATGTGGCTAAAATTAATTATTGATTTTGATTTAAAATAAAATTTAAATTTTAATCCCTACTAAATAGGGGCTATATAAATAATGTATTCTATTTTATACTAAAATTTTATATTCATTCAAATGCTATTGGATTGTTCTCCCCCAAAACTCTTAGCCCTTGTTTGATGGAATTTATGTTAAAACTCTTTTTTTGGTATATTCATTGTTAACTACATATTCAAACAATAAAATATTCTTTATGTAAATTCAAAACTTTTTCATAATTTTTAACCACACATAAATTCAAAACTTTTTCATAATTTTTAACCACACATTCTTCAAATATTTACTATTCGAAACCTTATTTTTATCAAATAATGACCATCAAATAGGACCTTACTTGATTGTTAGAAAGATATTAGCCAATAGCCACCATCATTCTATCTTAGTATGGTCCATTGAGCTCACTATCAGACGTGATTT
>CAIGRN010035424.1:0-20669 GCA_903798345.1 Fraxinus anomala
TAAGTTAATGTAAGTTGAAAATTCATTTTCGACTTATGAGTTCACTTTGGCCAAGGATTTCATTATCAACTTAACTGGATAAAATGTAGATCATAATCTCTTACTATCTAAGAGTGACGAATCATCTATCGATCATTCACAACTTTCATATGATTCTTGACATACTCGAACGATGATGTATTAGCGATCATTGGCAGAGCAACATCCAACATCACCAAAGTATGAATGTCCTCATATAAGACATTATGATGACCTCAATTCAAAGGACCAATTTCACTACCGAACGTTAGAGATTAACCACTAACACTCAGATAGTTATCCACGTGGAATCTCCCAGTGAGTCTCTAATATTTTGTTCTATAACAAAACATCAACATGTTCATTCAAGTGTCACAACACTTTAGCTTGTAAGATCAACTACTTACTTCACAAGTAAAAATGACACATGTGATGGTCTATCTGTAATAACGATATCCGTATCTCGTTATTACTTCGACCACGGACGATTTAAGATTCAGTCATATGTAATTTGTATCTCACAATCACAACTCATTGTGATTAACAAATCACCAAAACTTGAATCTACGGATTCTATTATTTAATTTATTAGAATATAAGTTAAATTAAATAATAAATATTGCCATATAATATGCATTGATTATATATATATTTAAAGTGTTTATGTCCCAAGTTGATTGGACCTAGGGCATAACATTTACACATTGTGCTAGCAATTGTTCTCTTTGGTAATTATGCTGTTTTTATTTTCTCATGTGATGTTTTTTTTTTCATTTCTTATGATTCAATAGCTCTGATTTTGCCTTAAAAAAAAGCAGAGGAAGCTTCTAATGCTCGATAATGATTTATTCTTTCTTGATTATTTTTTATATTTCTTTATCTTTGATTCTTTTGTTTTTGTTTCTTGATTCCCACAATTGTTGACTTTGAGTGTCGATAAAAAAAAAAAAAAGGTCCGCACAGCGCAGACACTGGTGTGCGGATAGTGTCCGCGTCACACTCCGCACTGTACGGAGAATTATTTATTTATTTATTTATTTTTGTGTAGTGTTAGAATTGAGAGGAGAAAACTTTAGAGTGTGAAAAAAAAATTCTCACAATTGTTGACTTTGAATGTCGGAAAAAAAAAAGTGTGTTAAAATTGAAAGGAGAAAATTTCGAAGTGTGGAAAAAAAAAAAATTCCTACAATTGTTGACTTTGAATGTCGGCAAAAATATGTAGCGTTAAAATTGAGAGGAGAAAATTTCGGAGTGTGAAAAAAAAAAAATTTCACAATTATTGACTTTGAATGTCGGCTAAAAAAAAAAAAAGGGTCCGCACAACACGGACACCACACTCCGCGCTGTGCGGATAATTTTATTTATTTATTTATTTATATTTTATAGTGTTAAAATTAAGAGGAAAAAAATTCGGAGTGTGGAAAAATAAAATTCCTATAATTATTGACTTTGAATGCCGGCAAAAAAAAAAAAAAAAAAAAAGAGGTCGCACAGTGCGGACACCACATTTCGCGTTGTACGGAGAATTGTGTTTTTTTTTTTTTTTAAATTCCGCACAGTACTAAAAAGGGTAATATGGATATTTCTCTCATGCCACAAATGATGACCAAAGAAGTGGGATTACAGTGGCCCAATGTTTTCTTCATATGCTTCTCTCTCTGTTTTCTACATTTAAATGTTTTCTTCAGAGACTTCTGAAATACAACAACGAAGATATGAGATGGAGGTAGAAAGAGGAAGTAAATGTTTGATAATAAGATAGTATATTGAATTAAAGTATTTAGGAAAAACAGGCTATTATTAGATTGTTTTTGATCTAACTCGGCAATTGCTCTAAATTTATATGTCATGCCTCCTGATCATGATATTTTTTTGTTTATAATTGACAAAGAAGCAGTAATTCATTGGGTTTTGTCATTGCAAGCTCATCCAAAGAACGAGGTTCTATTGAACAATGGTAAAGTTCATTGTTTTTGTAGGAAATATTTATTTTGTTTAACAGATTTAAGGATATAATTAGTATGGTAAATGTTTACTTTAAAAATATGGCACAATTTTATGGTTTCCATGGTTCTAGAAATTCTCGATATCATTTGAGTGATGGGGTGCGTGAAAGGTTATATATAGAGTGATTTATGCAGAAATTCTTCTACAATTGTATATTCTCTTTTGTTGTGAGTTATTTAAGGTACTTGTTTATTTTTTTTGTATCCATGTTCTTGAATTTATCTTTTATGTTTGAACTGTAAGGTCTGATTAAAAAAATAGCATTATTTTGAATAAGTACTTTTAATTTCTTCCTGGGTTTTGTTTGTTTATGATTTGTGCACTTATTGATTATTGGGATATTTAATACTGCATATATAAATACATTAGATACTATATGGATACATTAGTTTTACTATTAATAGAGTTAAGCTGCTATTCCAATTGTGATAAATTTATGAATTAATTAATGTGATTTTATGGGTTTTGTGAGGAGGATAGGAGATGGTTCACGGAGGCTATACAAACTCACGAGTGTTTATGTTATTAGAAGAATGAAAGAGATAACTCTTAATACGCAAACCTCGGAGCATGTATTTGAGTCTTAAGGAGTAACTCCTCGAAATATTGAAGGTACTAATTACTGGAAAATATGCTCTTTCGTTTCTCTTTTCTAATTAAGGCATAACTTGTATTATTGGACAGCGTGATGGAAGTGATACAGACATTACACATGTTGAGTTTCCCTACAATGTTTTTGCTAAGCCTGGCAATTTGGTTAAATTAGTGGCAACATGTTTAGTGTTCTTTCAAATTAAATTTGTTGATCATCCTAACATGTTTTCATGAAATCTAATATATCAATGAACTAATTTAGTTGAAGTTAATGTTATTTACTCAGATATAAGCAGTCTGGCCTTTTTTGTTTCTTTCTCTTGTTTATTTCATTGCTCATGTTATTAGGCGGGTCATTATTTTACGATGACAATTTTGTTATTTATTTTCTTATTTAGATGAATATAGTTCCTATGTTCTATAATTCTTTGTGGTAAATGATGGACCAAATCTTTGTTTTGTCCACAAATTACACAAATCTATGGATTTTTCCATGAATGCCTACGAAAGTGAGTTTATTGAGTCCAATCCTGATTTGCCTGCAGAAGTGATTTGCCTTTTCGCCCATATTTCGCTACCTTGTTCGGCAATCTAGTACCCTATTTGTGTGACCTCATTTTGGGTGATTCCTTCGTGGTTGTGGCCCGAGATTCTTTGGGAGAATTCGATGTTAGAGTTGCCTTATGATTTGGGTTTGATCTGAGCCTCGTACAATCCATTTTGGTGCCAATTCCATTATTGAAAGGGAAGTTGATTTCTTGCTTTGATTTATAGTGTTCATTCTCTGATTATCAATTGATATTGCTTAACTTTGTATTTTGATTATTGATTGAAGGTTAATTTATTTCCACTGAGCCATCTTTCGGTTTCTTTGAAATTACAACTTTAACGAGTTTGCTTTTGCTCACTCCTCCATGCTCCACCATCCGTTTGCAAAGCGGCATTTTTCCTTGTTGATTAATTCACCAGTGAGTTTATGGTAATGGTTGCATCATTTATCTTGATTAAATGGTTTTGTGGGAATATTAAAGATGTAATAGTGGTTGCTTTTAGTATTGTGACATTTGACCTTTGAAACTCGAGAAAGAATAGTTTAGTTGGAATTTGTCTGTCATCTGCAATGCCATACTTGACCTTCTGGGTTATTTAATCTGATTGAATTTTCTTGAATGATGGGTTTAATCTATAAGCAAGCTTCATTTGGTTAGGAATTTATTTTTGAAAATTGGTATGCAATTTTTGAAGTGAAGATTGCTTTCTTTGTGAATATGATGTATATTATGTTATCAAGTCAGTACAATGAATTTAATCTTAACCACGTAGCCTGACAAACTAGATTGGGAAGTTAAATGTCAAATAGATTGATGGAAATGGTTCACAATCAAAGTAAATGGGAGTAGTTTTCAAATTCTTTTGCATATTGTATTCCAGATTTTTAAATCATTACATTTTACTCTACATGTTTCCGACTTGAGTGTAGGTCCTTTTAGGAGTAGACCACTATGCTTAAAGAACATCCAAGCAAACAATTTATATTTTGAACAGAATAGGTAAGGGTTTGGAGAACCAACTGGAATCTCTGAAGGCTGTGATACAAGATTTAAAGGCCAAAGCTTCATTTTTTGTTGCTACAGCTTCCGAGGCAGTAGTAAGCTTGTTGATTTTTGGAACCAATTATTCATTATATATATATGATTATTTGAAGGTAGCACTTTTCTATTTTGAAACCACTACTTGGCAAATGCTAAACAGTTTTGAGGACATCCAAGTTTTCGTTAGTGTTGTAATGAGTTATAAGCAGTAGTTGTTCAAATAGATTAAAATTCATAAAATTAAGTTTTAAGTGGACTTCCTATTGAGTGCAAGGTTAATAGATTTATCATTTTCATTATTCATATATAGTTATCAAGTTTATTAAACTTCATATGTAGTTCTAATCGATGTTTAAAATGTGCAGTTGGCAAAGTGTTGCAGAAGGCTCAGTTAAGCCCTTGTAAATAGAAGGGTAAGCATTTACAAATGGTATTGAAGGTGTACAATTCGTGTTTAAAGCCTAATGTGATGAAGCTTTCAAGCTATAAGCCTCATATAGGTTTTTAAAACGATAATTTTAATCTCAATTTTTTTGAAAGGGTATGGATTTTTCTTTAGGTTTTATTTAGGCGAAATAATGTTCCCTGTTATGCATTCTGTTTTCATTTGTTGACATTCATTTTCATTTGTTGCTTTAACTTACAATCAATCTTTTTCAAGTGGCAGTGGAGGGCAGGGTTCAGTAGGAACGTAGCTTGGAGTTTAAAAAGAGATTTTCTCCGGCTTGCAATGCAGGTCGTCCATTCCGATTCTCGATCTTCTAGGCCTGGATGAACGTGTCGGGTCTGGTATTTTTGGAGATCCAAACTTGATTACTCCAATATTTTTGCTTGAGGGAGAAGAAGAAAAACCTCTTACCAAAGTCATTTTTTTTTAATGCACCATTTTTTACTAAATTTAGATTGTCTTTTTCTTGATTATTTATGTTGTCATTGAGAATGTGATTTTGAGTTTTATTACTGTTGCTGTTGTTAATGATACATATATTTTGTGATTTTTCTCTGGGTTCTGGTGATGATTTTCTGGGGTTTTGCATTGTTTGGTTTATTAAGAATTGCATAATCAGACATGAAAAAAGTAAAATCCAAGGTCAATGGAAAAATTCCAAGAATTGAGATAAAGAATAAAAGAAGTCATCATAGAGATACCATTTCAACTTTTCTAAAATCAGAAGAGGAATTCTGTATTTCTTGTTGATTTACAATTTTACAACCCTATATTTATATTACAATCGATATGATGGAAAAGGAAAATAATCTCTCAATTAGGAGAGATAAATCACCGCAATTATGGACTATCTATCTAAGGAATGAACTAAATACGGTATAATGTATCAATTACAAATCAGACACAATTATGTACACTCCCCCTCAAATTGGATGGTAGATGTTGACTAAATCCAACTTGCAGATGAAATTATTGAAACTTTGTCGTGGTAGTCATTTGGTGAATATCTACGGTTTATTCTTTTGTAGGAATATAAGTCACACAAATAACTCTACTTCGACCTTTTCTTTGATGAAGTTCACAGGCAAATAATGAACGGTGCATGTTGGTTTCTTGAATTTTTGCTTCTTGGTTCATGTGTTTATAATCTAAAATTTCAAATTTTTCATTGTGTTCCAGGTTGTTGAATGAATTTGAGGCCAACAAGGTTAGTTATCCAATACTCACCTATTGTTGTTTTGCATTTAAATGTTGCATTATTGACAAAATCTTCAATGTGATTATTGAAAATGAAATCTAAAGCTAACGTCAAAAAATTTGCAAATTATAGGAGAGCTAGAATGACAGCAAAATAAGATTCTTTTGTAGATTCACTTTGCAACCCGACCCCACATCACCCCTACCCTTCTCTTTCTTTTGCAACAGTAGCAATCTCAACTTCATATGCATTTGAAATTTTAAACCCTGGTCTAAATTCCCAAAGTCAATCCTTCACCTGCCCTTACAGATGACCTGTAGTGTGGGTGTTGTATGAGTAATGCATAGAATAGCATGACATAGTTGAATTAATCTAGATGCTTTCATGAGGGGTTTTATATACTTTTGTCCGTATTACTTGACTTAGCAATCTTGGGCATGTTTTATGGGAAGTCTCGGTATAATTCTATAATAGATGCCATAAAAGGTTCCTCTTTTCGATAGGATTGGATTTTTTCTGAACACATCATTTCACATGCATTCATCTACTATTTTTCTCTTGTCGGTATCTTTTTATTAGATGTTAATACTTCGAATCTATTTGACCTTAAAAAGATGAAAAATGAGAATGTGTGAAATTAAAATATCTATTATACACAAAGGATTATTGTTTAAGGAAAAAAATGTCGATCAATAAATTTTACTCTTTGCATTATATGCAGGGGAATTTGTAGCCAATATTCAGCGAGATATTAACATGCAGATATGGAGCAAGTCATTCTGTTTCAACAAAGGTATTCAATTTAATGTAACCGCATTATTCTTCCACCATTGGATATGTTGTTTGATCTTCATCTTTCCGTGCTTTAGGAAAACCTCGATCTCCACCTTTATGATTTCCATCGACATAGAAAATCAGTTACTAAAGTCTTCAAATAACAACTTGGAACCACGGAGAAAATCTTCGTAGTATTATGTGCTACTGAATTAAATCAGACAAGTTGTAGTTTTTCTTTTCATTAATTTGTTTATTGCCATTTATTTTTTCAGGTGGAAGGATTAGCGAATTTTTTAGTTCTATTATGATCTAACATTTATAAGTATCTGCTTTGCGTTAAATTATGAAGCATGCCTCACAATTAAAATGATCTTTGAATATATTATGTGGTGCTAAATTAAATCAGACAAATTTAGTCTTTCTGTTTGTTAATTTATTTATTTTTATATAAATGTGTGTGTGAAAATTTTGTAATACAATTTTTCATCTAATCTTAGCATTGCACGAGGCAAAAACTAGTAGAATTAAAAGGAGGATTATCTTTAACATCTATTCCAAACCCATGGCCGTCAGCTCAAGCATGGCCGCCACCGCTCTTGCCCAACTATCCTGCAGTCCCCAAGCGCCATCTTTGAAACTAAAATTTAATTTATTGTACTATTTAAGCATATTCAATACAACATATACTTCGTCTCCCTATAAGAAGGGCTCCTACGTCCTAGATTATTATTGTGTTAATGTGCCTTTACCCTCAATCATTTACAATGGATATTTTTTTCGAGGAGGAGGCAATGAGGAAGGACAGATGCTATGTTTTTGTCCTACCTAATCCCTCAAACAAATTTATCTCCAAATATTTAGCATCAATTGTAGTTTCACCATAAACCTTTGTTTTTCCATTTTTTTTTTCATTTGAAATATCATATTATGACTTCAAATGTCCAATCAACATAGCAAACATGTCAACTACACGCATAAGAAGACATGCCAACAATATAAAAGATAGTAAGTCACAATAGAATTGTAATCTCATAATTATTCCATTAGAAAAATTTGAAGGCACTAGCATCGACAAAATTATAACAATCAGTTCCACGTGTTAATGAAGAATAGGATCCCACAAAAATCTCACGAGAATCCAACCCCAAAGACCCATCGAGAATATATTCCTAGAGAAGCTCCAATAGAGCGATGCCTCATTCCTCCTAGCGGGCAAACTTGAAAGAATGGATGACACTCGTCACCAAAAGAAAGTTGCATAAAAAGAAATTGTTTAAAAACAAGGAGATGCTTAATAGAGATATAGCTATATCCTTAGCAACAAGTTGGAATATTCAACATATCTCAGATTTGTATGAAGTGGAGGCCAAGCCATTCCCAAGCAAAGGAGAATGGCTTGCCTAAGCTTGGAAGAGATAGGTTAGAACCACTACTTGAGGAAGCAGGTCAAGGACTTAACTAAAGGGTGAGAGATAAGGTATAAGAACCAACACGTGAGACACAAATATTATTTAAAAAAAAATGGATTGACCACCACCTACTTTGCCATTAGAATAATTGAGCATCAATTTCCCGTATTCTTCATCTGTTCAAGATTGAGATGTATGTTGGGACAACTGATCCAATTATAATCTCTGCACTACTAAAAATTAGTGATAGTGGCAAGTGTCGAATCGCAAGTTGGATGCTATATAGTGCAAAGTAATGTTATTAAGTCATAAAGGACAATTTGAAAGCTTTCTCCAGAGCAAATAGCAAGTTATGAATGAAGCTTTAAGCTAGTAACATCACATTGTTCACAATATGCAAACCGTAGATCTTTTTAGTTTACTAGTTAAAAAAAGTATGCTAAATTCTTATATTTGTGTTGATTCACGAGAAAGGTATTTCATTAGTGGAAGTGAGACTTAAGGACGAAGATGTAGTTGAAAGGTTAAACTCGTATTTCGACCTAGTTTCAACAGTGAATATTGAATGAAATAAACTTCTAGACTTGTTGATCTTAGGGCCTACTTTGTCAAATTATTTTATTAGTATTTAAGCGTTTTTAATTAACTCATAAACCAAGAGAACTCAGCAAGTCAAGAATTGATTAGGTCTAGGTTTAGGATTAGGAGCTCAATTTATGATAATTCATTGAGTCTATTGAGTAGCTTTGTTGACGGAGGAGATAATTTCGGCATAACCATGGCAATATTTTTCATATTTGACCAAAATAAATGAGTACAAATCTATGTGAGACGAATAAAGTAGATCGATTGGTGCCATTGTTCATTGTTTTCACATATTTCATTGGACTCACAACTTTTATCAATTTTTTATATACAGATTCTTTAAAAAATATATTTTCACTTGAAAATATATCTGTGTCAAACAAGCTTTAATTAGGATCCTATATAATGCTATCATCTCTTGTCATGTAAGTATTAAGGGCCCGTTTGAGATGTCTTTTGTTTCTTATAGAAAAGTTTCTAAAGAAAGTTATCTTCATTTTTATTTGAAAATTAATTTTTAAAAGCACTTCATATTTTAGAAGCGATTTTAGAGGAAGTCACATTGGTCCAAATTTATGTAAAAACTTTTCTAACTACTAAAAGTACTTCATAAAATTAGTCAAATGAGTCCAAAAGCAGTTTTTAGATTTCAAAAACTCATTTCAACTTTTTAAAAGTCACGCCAAACAAGCTCCAAGTGAGTCTGCAATCTAATCATCATTTAGGATTTGATCGTTTGATAGAATTTCAAGTTCCATGATCCTCGTGTATACACACAAATCCTTGAATGGACTGTGGCAAAGAAGCCAATTCCATGTACATATTTTCTTGACACATGATCAGTATTTTTTTACCAATATCATTTTACGACAAAAGAATCTTACACAATATTTTGCCTATAGTACACGAGGTTATTGGGAACGAAAAAATAAATACTATGTATCCCTTACATTTTCTTTTCCTCGCAATAATGCTATCAACAAAGTAGGTGACAATTAAGTGACATTAATTAATATGACATAAATATCATTACTCTTTTCCTCAAAGATCAAATCAAAATGTTGTTTGATTTCATTTTGTATCATATTGTAGTCAAATCGGTGTTTGGAAAAATAAATAAATACAAGTTCTACTTTGTGCTTTCTACACATATATGGGAAAAAACCAATGGAACTCCACAAGCAGCATAGTAAACGAGAAATCACATAATTCGTGAAGCAAAACCATTATATTAATTGGTCCTCATTCCCCACTCTTTGAGTTGATTATCATAATACATTTAACTGCCGTCGACAAAAAACTGCCATCTCTCCTTTTAATAAAAGCATGTTTCTTCTTTGTTTCCTTTTAACCCTGTCTTCCTCTTTCTAGGAGCCCCCTCCGACTTTTGTTAATGTTTCTCACGTTGTCCAAACAAAATCTTATGAAAGACTAAAACCAAAAAAATAAAACATAGGAATCATTGAGCGTGCGGGATTTTTGAAAAGTCAAAAATTATTTTTGAGATTAAGAAATTGTTTTTTTAACATGCTTTTATAAGTGTTTTGTGTGGCTAGAAGAAATTTTTTCAAGGAAGTTGATTTAAAATATCTTATTCATAAAATTCTTCTACAAGAAAAGTTTTATGGAAAGGCCATAAATCCTTTACAAAGTTTTGTACGTCCTCTAGAAGGGTTTATTCAATATCTGCGTGCCCCTCTCTCTCCTTTGAAAATATTCAATAAGATATTAGCCAACTAATGCGTTTCTTAATGAAAGCAGTGGGTGTCGGTTTTGTACATATTATATTTATTGAGGAGAATGGAGGGTCAATAAAGAAAGGAGTTAATGTCATCTCTTTCTTTCAAAGAAATATGCCACTTTTGCATTTGTAATACTTTGTCAACAGTCTCTCTCTCTCTCTCTCTGGTCTCTGTTGCTGCCTCCTTTAACCAGTCCTAGTCCAAGCCTGCCTTCACATATATTTATATGATCCTTTCCCCTTCTTTAGCCAAAGAAGAAGAAGTAGACTAGAAAGTTCATCAGGAGATTTATAGTTTTAAAGATCAGCATGATTGGATGGTTACATGTAATTCTGGTGGTGGCTGGTTCTGGAATTCTTGTGGTTCTATTAGTCTTGATTGTCAAGCGATTCTGTTGTCAATCTAAAGGGCGTCAAGATTCTGAACTGGTTAATGGGGATAGAGCTGAGAATTTGCAGAATGGAATAGCCAGACTTCATCAAGCGAGTCTTCATCATGTTGATGGAGATGGAGGCAAGAAAGCAAATTATTATGTTTTTCGACGTGGGATATCATCAGGGAAGCCTTTTTTTAGTTGGGCTGATCATCCTTCCCTTGTCACTGATGCTGTTGAGAATGGATGGTCAAGATTTGCTTTCACGACCTTCACTTCATCTCCCTCCATTAAATCTGCCAAGTCCCTTTTAGGCGTGTGCGCAACTGGTGATCATGGAAATGAAATTTCTGTAGAAATCGGTTGGGAAATTTGTGAAGGATCAGCAGATTACATGCAGAAAATTAGACTGAATCCCGGGTTGAAGAAACTTAATAATTCAAACATGAATTCTTCAACAGGAGCTACATCTGTTATCAGAACGGCTTTACCTTTGCCAGGTCCACATTTGGGAAATTCATCATTCCCTCAAGAATCCTATTTTGAGATCACAATTTTGTCTTCTACAGAAAATAGTCTTAATCTTTCAGACAATAAATCCGAAGATGAGAAAATTAAGCTTATTCACGAGGATTTTAACGCGAAAATTAGTCCGGAATCTTTAACACAAGTTGCTAGTAATCGTAGTCAGCGCAAGAACAGAAATGAAGAACACAAGATTGCCGTAAAAGAAGATGGCAAAAATGAAGCAATTGTGCTATCAGTTGGGCTAACAGGTGGAGGCCCTCTTCCTCTAAAAGTTCCAGGCAGCTATCCAGGATCAATTGGTTTCAACTCCACTGGTTCTGTCTATCTTGATGGTAAGTTTTGATCTTTTTATCATTTTTATTCACAGTAATAAGCATTTAAGAGTCAAAATATGCACTTAATGTCCTTAGAATCAGTGGGCATTTTGTGTAGAGGAAAAACAGTCAACGCCCCGCCGTTGCTTCCACCGCAAATAGGCATATACTGACTATTCACACAAAGTAGCATTTTACTTTTCAAATTGTTGAATAGGAATGCATCATCTCTTTAGCACCTTCTCTTTATGAGAAATGAGATGGTCCACTATGGCCAACTATCCAGATAATTACCAAATTAATAATTATAAAATAATAAAAGTTGACACAGCATTATATTCTATAACCTGATTAAGACCCGTAATTTTTCTTGATTATCTTTTTACTCTTGAATATATCTTCATGAACAATATTGAACAATCTCGTTTAAAAGCTCAATTAGTTTACATAACCGAGTTCGTGACACGTAACTAAAGTACCAACAACTGTTACCGGCCCTGAAAGTATTATTCATTTATGCTCTAGTAACTTTGTTTGGTAAAGTCAAAGAAGTTTATATAATACAAAATCCCCATGATGCAAAAATTCTCGAAAGTTAGGTATCTGGGATTAATTACTTGATCTTATTACAGGAATTAAACTAGTATACGAATCCGAAAATGAAGATTGGGGAAGAGCAGACAGGGTGATAGGCTGTGGGTACAATCCAAGCCAGAAAAGAGTCTTCTTCACAGTTGATTCACAACTTGTACATGAAATCCATTGCAAGTCTGAGGGATTTGCATTTCCACTTTATCCAACATTGGCAGCAAATACAGATATTATGGTTCTAGTAAATCTTGGACAAAGCCTTTTCAAATATGCGCCTGCAAATCTACAAAGAACTCCAAATCCATGTTTCGTTGGCCCCATGGCAAATGCTCCTGCCTTGGGATATGAAGATAGTAAGGAGCTTTTTTCAATGGGACGAATCGATTCCATGTACCTACAACGAAATGCTACCAGAAGCAGCAATAATACAGTAAATAGTATTAAAGCAATGGAATATGATCAGGAGTCTGAAGGTGATCTGTTTGAAATTGTCTTAGATAGTAGTACTGGAAGATCACCATACACGCATCACTAGTCGGGAAAAAATTTCTACCACCAGTGAATACATCAAAAAAAAAAAAGTACAGGGAAATTTTGGAATCGTAACCTCCTACACGCTTCATGATTTTCTATCCTTTTTTGGTTTGTTATTTGTAAGAAGAAGAATTATTTTCCTCTATGTAAATAGAACTAAAATACAAAGAACATATACTAGTTTGCTGGAAAGGTGTTTCAGCAATATTTATAGAGGATAGGAAGTGTCCAGGGAGACAACTAATGACTAATCAGATTTCTCATTAAAAGTACTCTTTATGTTTTATCTTCCATTATTCTGCTTGCTGCCTTGTCTTCTGCAGCAAATTTTATGTTCATATTTTACAGAGAATGTGATATTCTAAAGGGTAGGGAGGCTTCTAATATGCAATTCATATATTTTAAAGAATTTCAAGTGCAATTTTTTATTTCCTTGATAATAGCTGATGCTGTCCAAGAAACCGGTTGTCATGAGGCTCGCTGTAGATGATCTCCTCTTTCGCTATGATGACCTGAAAAAGGTGGGTTTGCCTTTCTCGTCTATTTTCAGTTAAAATTTAAAAATAGAAAAGATAGAAAAAAATGCTGAAAACTATAAAGATAATACGAAAAACTGTGTAATTTGAATGGCTATTAGGATAACGTGTCCAATAATATATTACGTACATATACATGTGTCAAACATTTGACCCTACACTCACGGAGTTAATCAAGGGCATGGATGTCCTTCGGCATATGAGTGATATTTTATGTTCAGCCGTCAAGGGTAGACAAATACAATCGTGGAGACTCGACTAACCTAGAGAGCATGCTAGACTTTAGGCCATCTCCAACCGTTCACACCATTTTGCAAATTCGTCTCCAGCTATTACATTAAATGAATAGTATTTCCTTTATTTCTTTATTTTTACTTCTCAACAATTAATTTTATTTCATAAATAATTTAATTACAAGTTATAGTATTACTGAAATTATTAAATTTAAAATTGTGTTAAATGAACTAAAATATTGCATTTATTAATAAATTAAAAAACATTAGACTTAATGCTACCATTAAAAAATTATATTTAATAAGTAATTTTATTTTAATGCATTCAATAGTTATTATGTATTACTTGATTAGAATTTATAAATAAATGTTAATTAAAAATAATAATCAAATTAAAAATAAAAATAAAGTTATACCATTAAATAGTAGAACAATATAATTGAAATTGAAATTTGTTGTAATATAAAATGAAAGGCAAAATAGTAATAATGTAAATTTCAAAAGTTACACTAAATGAATAGTGTTACACCAATGGTGTTTCATTGAAGTGAATTTTGGCGCCAATTTTACACCATTTTGGCGCAAGGTTGGAGATACCCTCATACATGCCAAGGATTATAAACTGCAACATGGGAATCATGTTTAGCTCAGTGCTCAACTACATTATTAAATTCACGTGCATGTTCAAGGACATCTCATCTGATTTTTAAGAATGGGTTACAACTATCTTATCTAAAAATCAAATGGTATCTTGTTAGAGTGGACAAAACCTTTTATGACATTCAATCATAATCATTTGAATGAATCAACCTACGAACTTACTTAAGAGTGTCCTTGTTGCTCCCAACAATCCCCCTCGGCATAACGCTCTTCTAACTCGAAACCATAACCCTAGTCAGAGCATGCTAAAATTTTTATAACATTCGATTACCATCATTTGAGCGACCCAACACAAGGACTCAAGAGCGACCTTCTTTGCATCTCTTCTATTGAAATATCTTGTTGAACATTCTGGGCAAGATTCCATATGTTTCTATGGAGTTGAGATGGATCAATGGCTTGTTTTTCATGACTCTCCAAATTTCTATCATTTCAAATCATCTAGATAATGCAAGGAAATAGGGATCTGATTTATATTATTAATAGTAACGCCTTTTTCTTTGTTGGATTTCTAATTTAAACGGTTTCCATAATTTTCTCGACAACTTCCATAACCTGAGATTTCTGCAAACGGATCAAACATCCTTTTCATTTGCTCTAGGACGTTCTTGCATTGTACCCTCCAAGGACTCCATTATAGCTCCAAATCCATTTCCATTTGCACATTTCATTATCAAAGATTTGTTTTTGTGTTAGTATTTTATGCACTTATGGTAGAAATTCACTATTTTTAACTCCCCTGCAAGGGACACCAACAAATATGTACTGTCTAGGATGTTTACTTTCTGCATTTTCAACGATTTTTTTTAGAATTTTGCTAGGTGCACATCAGGGGTTCACACCTTAGATAACAGCTCCCTCACAAGAGGGGGCTTGGGTTTTTTATTTCTCGCAGCCCCCCTCTTGTGAGGAGATACCCCGAACGTACAAACAGCAACACTCTTTTTTTTTTTTTAACGTCATTGCATTACTTGAGTGCACTGCATTTCCAGCAATAACTCGTTAACAATTTTGTGTATATCAACAAGAGGGGTATCACAATATTTAAGGAGCTTGCTACTTGTACCGCTATGTTTATACTTTCCTTTACAGAATGCTGACATGACACACTTTTTGGAGCACTTCCACATTACACTAGGAATGTAAATGCCCACCATATCTCATTTGTAATTGCTATCTGTTATTCAATATTTAATTAAGTTTTTGTCTACACCAATCGTCCTAAAAGCCGATCCAAAATTTATCCTAGCCCTATCAAGAGTCAAATATACCCATGTAAAGCAGTGCCAACATGATTAAGAATAGCACAACTAGCTACTTTGAGAGAAGAAAGTCTACATATTTGTGGCCAAAAAGACAATGACATCGGCAAAAAAGAGAGGAGTAATCTCAGATCAATCTCAATTTAGCCAAGTTTCTCAATATACATAGGGTAAATAAATACGGAGATAATGAGTCTCCATGTCGCAGCCCTCTCCTAGTCTTGAATCTGTGGATGAGACTACGACTCCACAAAACAGACATATTTACGCTATAAACATCTAATAATATGAATCCATTTATTAGGTTATTAGCTTGGGAAATGCATTCTCTTCTGCATTTCCCAAGCTAATACCACACCCCAAATAAATCGTTGACATCTATTGTGTTTAATCAAAAATAAAATAAATGGAAAATACCACACCAAATGTCACAGTCCTATGGTGTCTTGTATTTTGCAGAACATGGAAGCATGAAAACAAGTTAATAATTGTTAAGAAAGATTAGAAGATTCTGGTGAGGTGTCAAATCTTTCTCAGAATGGTCAAGGACTCGAGTCTTAATAGATAATCTATAGAAGATGCATGAACCAGATGAACTTTGGCGAACTTTTAACACCACCACAGTATTAAACAACCATCACCAAACATTTAAAGCAAGTATGGGGAATCAAATGTTGCCGTTCAGAGTAGTATATAAAACCAAGGACCTAAAATTATCTATATATTTATTTTATTTTGTAATTAAGATACTTCGAGTGATGATAGGTATCTTTATATGCGACAAGAGGACATCTGCTATGGGATAAATTTTTCATTGTTTTTCCCTTTTAATAATAATTGGGTGGCAAGGTCTTAAAAAAATAGATTTGTTAAATGTTTGGTAAACTAAAGGAATGACAGATAAAGTCTAACGTGGTAGTTGGTACACATTCTGTAAACACAGTATATTTGTGGTGGCGCAATTCGATATAATCCCGCTAGTGAGAAGGAAAAAAATTTATAAAAATAGGCATTAATCGTTTGTGGTGATGATGCTATGCTATCTATATTTTCCTTCCAAGCCAAGTATCAAGTCATTTTGGTAGGGCAGTTGGTTTGAAGAAATATTATTGTGTTGCTATATATCATTATAGCGATCCTTATCGCATGGTCCTCTCCCTATGTTTCCGTTCTGTTAAGATGGCGTTCACATGTAACGGGGTTTGAAGGCATATATAGCCTCTCAATGCCTTGTTCTAGCCTGCTACCTCGAACTGTCTGTTGGAAGCACCTTGGTCTCACTCAGGCTTGATTTTGTGCTCCTGAGATTAGTTTCTAGATTGAGCCTGTGTAATATCAATTGGCATTTTCTAAAGGAATTGACATATATTTCACCCAGAAGCACAAGTATATTTGACTAGAAGTAACTTGGTACTAGATTATATCAATCAATTTTATGGGATGAGCTTTGTTTAAAATAGGTTGGGGATATACTTGAACTCAAAATTTGCCCGAACTTTATAGGAAAATAAACACATATTTTACAAATTAGGACCACGAGAGGCATTCTTCTATTTATGTGTTTTTTGATTCATGCATAACTATATGCATTTGTTTTTCTGCAGTGACACTTTAAAACCATTATTCTCACCTTTGAATGAATGGGAGAGAGAGAAACTGCATGTAGGCTTTCAACAAACACTGGCAACAATTTGGTAAGTAGTATCGGAAGAATTTGATAGTAATAAATAAGATTATATCAAACATGCACTCAGGGGCGGACGCACACATTTTAAGCTAGGGAGCACAATCAAACATTGTACAAATCGAATACTTTGTTCTTGATTTTTGAATGATTCATACTTGACTCAAGATAATGCAGATTTATATTTAAAAAAATTTCTTCATTAATATTTTGCTAACCATTTCCATCCATTTGATTTCGAAGAGTCATTTATTAATGTTTTGTTCATCACAAGAAAATGTATATTTACATTTAAAAATCTTATAATGTATTTGATACAAATAATCAATTCAAGTAACCGAAAGGAAAAATATATAATCAATATTCAATACTAACAATCAATTAAATAAACACAATTTGTTAAATATAAGTCAAATTATATATAATGAGTTTAGACACATTCTATATGCACAATTTGATAAGAGAAGATGCAAATTTAGGTTCTAATTACTTGAAAATTTGATTGAAAAGTGAACATTTATAGTAAATNTAAATATAAGTCAAATTATATATAATGAGTTTAGACACATTCTATATGCACAATTTGATAAGAGAAAATGCAAATTTAGGTTCTAATTACTTGAAAATTTGATTGAAAAGTGAACATTTGTAGTAAATATGATAATTTGTAGAGAAATTATATACAAATTTTAAAAAATTAGAATGGTTAAAATTTTGTTAAAAAGCGTAAGGAAAGGGTAAGAGAGATCAAGAGAAATGAGAAAAAAAAAATTAAATTTATTGTGATTTTCCCCCTATTTGGTGGAGATTAAAATCAAATTTTTAGTAAATTTTGATAAAATTTAAACAGTTATGGATTGCATGAAATATGTTATTAAAATTAATTATTAACTTTGATTTAAATTAAAATTTAGATTTCAATTGATATCAAACATGATTTTATAAAAATAAAAAAAAAAAAATCTCAAAAGTTGGAGGGTCACATGACCCTCAGGACCCCTTAGGTCCACCCTTGCATGCACTCATATTTGATACACAAAACTAGACCATGTTGGATGGTACTTTGAAACAAAATGTTTTAACTTATTTTCTAATTTAATATTGTCCAGTGGTGTCCATTTCATGTCACCAAACATTATATATCGCGCATGCACGAGAAAATCCTTCAATTTGTTACGATTACTGACCTAACATTAGAATATATTGCTTGGACTATTGTCACTCTTCTCTTATTGCTAGATCTTTTTAAAAATTCTTATTTATTAAAAATTACTGTCTTATGTTGTCTCTCTCTCTTATCAGCTTATATGCATTATCAGTAAACTCATGTATCTAATCATCTTCTTCAAAGATCACAGACATTTACATTTACATTTATAGTCTACATCCAAACGTTATTTTTTGATACTAAATTAACTCTGCATTATCGCCATTGATAGTGATCAATTATAACACCGTACATTAATCTGATCTTAAATTGTAAAATCCTGCTATGACATATAGCTTGTTCATGTCTACCTTCAAGACGATGTAGCTCATTCTTAATTTGATTATTTTTAAAATTAGGATCCCCATATTGTTACTCAAATCGATAATTGATTTTATTTTTTTTTTAATTGATTTTTTTCATCTTCTCTTAAGATACTAGAACAACCCACTAAATCTGTTAAAATCAAGTGGAATCTATGTAACAAAATTCTAGTCAAAATCAAAGAGGCTAAATATGTGGATTATATATGTAAAGAACCCACTAGGAGCACAAGTTGAACCTGGCTTCTACACCGTATAACTCAAGGAACTTGGCTTCAGAGCCCAACAACTAAGGCAAAGAGCCAGTGCTCTGGCTCTCGAAGAATTATAGAAAAAAGCTTATAGCCCAAGGCAAGCACACAACCTATAGTCTCATTAATCCAAACAAAAGCCAAGTACAAACTCATCATGCTTAAGATCCAAAAATTATCAGCTCAAATATCGTCTTCATAAAATGTTTGGAGAGAAGCCTAAAAAAAATAGACAGTCCATGTAGAATGCAATAGCCAATAGGGTTGAAGCATGGGGAATGAGTAATTATGAATGGTTCTATAACATTGACACGTACTAACATTGTATTTATCGAGTATAGATAGATATATTATTTGTAAACGATAAACGTTAAGGTTAAGGTGTAAGATATCTTGAGGGAACTTACTCATCGAAAGTATATTATGTACTGAAGTACATTGTGAGTCAACAGTAACCATAATCCCAATCAGTGTGCTAATCAAAAGGTCAATGCTCATATTTCTTTGTACACACCGCTACAATAATTAACAAAATTTCATCATCACAACCAAAGAAAACATCCAAGATATGTTCTGCTTTTCAAACGTTAAAATTAATAAAAAGTCAAACAATAATTTTAATCACATATAATCCTATCAAAGTCTATTAAAATCAAAGTACATAAGAATACCATACGACTTTGTTCCCAATGTATGCCAAGAATATCGTAAATAACATACTAGTGATTCTCAAATGGTCATGTTTCAGGCTCTGGCAGCAATGCAAAAGTTGAATCAATACGTTATATTGTTACTATTTTAAATAAAACACGTTGCTAATAGTTCACTTTCCATGTATCGACTAGCAACGTATACACAAAATTGACTGATTTGAAAAATGGAACAAATATGTAACATTTTTTGCAAAAAAAATTATAAACTTCTATGGCATTAAGAAAACCAATACTTTTTTTTTTTTTTTTTTTTTTGGAATTAAGATTTATGCTTATAAGTCTACTCCCTACAACCATATAAGATAAATCATTAAGTCTGACATGATGATTGAAAAGTTGATAAAAAATGTAAATTTATCAACTTTTAAAGTGAAACGAATCAAAGGCTTAACCTTTAAGAACGTGTACAGAGGTCAAAATACTCACATGTTTCATCAACGGCACTAGACAAACTTTGTTGCATGTCTCATAATGAAGATATGCAATAATGCACATGATTTGTCATAACGTTTTATTGTAGAGAAAAAAGAGGTCAAAAAAGCATCGTAATTTCGCTCCAAGACAATAATGGTGTAACATAAGTGGTGTAAAAGAGGAAAAAAGGGCTACATGGAATATGATTACAATCTTAGGAATCATATTATCCTCTATGAAACTAAAGCCTGTCTTTTGATGTACTTAAAATAAATAATAGTTCACTGATTAATGAAAAGGTGCCATTGGACCGAAAGGAAATCTGACTCAATTAGTGCTAATGGTGATGATGATTGCGTGAATTTTCTAGTAAAGAATTTCATGGAGTAAAAGACACCAATTAGATGAAAAAGAAGGGTAGGAATGATGTTAGAAACATGGATTGAAAGCACAAGGAAAAGGGAAGGTTTATGCTCGACAAGTTGGCTCGTGGAAAAAGATGTCCAAAATTACACCAAAGCAGATTCATAAGCTCATAAAACAAAATTAATGAAAAAAAAGAAGAGAGAAGTTCTAACAATCTGAGTAGAATAGGTATTCAACATTTCTACTTATTTCGCGAACTTTCTCAAAGATTGCATATCAAACACCAAAAATCATAATACAAAATAAAATC
>CAIGRN010035425.1:0-13488 GCA_903798345.1 Fraxinus anomala
TAAACTTCAAGAGCCTAAAACAGTTGAAGAAGCATTAGAATAAAATAACAATATTAAAACAACAGTGAAGTTAACGAAGGAAGAGTATGCAGGTCCAGTTGCTTAGACAGAATGGGCATAGATTGAAGCTACACAACGTTGTGAATTGTTAAGACAACATACTGACCTCAGAAGGTATCATTGCACGAAGAAATTAAATTAAGAAGGTTAGAAAGGAAGGTTCAAGCATACAATGTAATGGGGGATGAAATATTAATATACATAATCGTTTCAAATACTTCTCCAATCTCCATCACTCAGTAGTTGATTAATAAACAATACAGAAATTGAAGAATTTCTAATTTACACAGAGACACTCACTCAATCAACATTCAGCGGGAGAAATGCTTTGGCAACCAACCCCAAAATCGCAGCCTCCAAGTCATTTCTAATTTACAAAGAGACAATCACTCAATCAGCATTCAGCAGGAAAAATACTTTGGCAACCAACCTCAAAATCGCAGCCTCCAAGTCTCAACGCTTTTGGCTGCACTCAACTCAAGTCTCTCAACACTTGCCTGCAGCCTGCACTCAAGCCTAAAAGTTGAAACAAAAGCTGAAAGTTGTCAAGCAGGAATCGATTTCAATTTTTCATTGAAAGTGAAATGGCCGATTTTCACACTTACCGTACCGGAAGAAATCAAATCTGTAAAACAATAAAAGGCCGCCTACCAGAGGGCCGGAGTCCGGACTTAGGCGGACGGCGTCTGGGCGTCGGTCTGCGTTAAAGGGTTCCCCTAATCGGCGTTTGGAAATTGTCAATTGGGAGGGAAAATAAGTAACGTGAAAATGAAATGGGTAGGGTTTGGGTCTTTGGAATTAGGTTTTCAAAATAAAAAACAATTGGGCTAAAAAAATTTTTGGGCCCTCAGTGTTGGGTTGCCTAACTTCAAAGGAAAAAAATTTTTTGTTGGGCTGGCCGGCTGGGCCAAACTTCAAATAATAATAAAAAAAAATTTTGGGGGCCATAAAATGAAGCCCCCTCTACTTTTGGGCTCGAGGCACGGGCCGCCTCACTTGCCTCGGCCCAAAATCAACCCTGATAGGTGCCAAGGGTCAGAGCTTGCCCAACATGAGAAAATCAATCGAATTGTCTATGAACTATTTGCATGAAATATTAATTAAATGTGTTTGATTGATTTAATTTTAATCTAAAATTTTTTATACTCGTCTATCTTTTATTAGTGGATAAATGAGAGAGGAAGTGAATTACTTGAAAAATAAAAACATATTAATCCCTAAATAAAATGTTTTTCTTGTTTTTAAGAAAAATATGTTCACATGATCAACTTTTGAAAAAAAAATTTCATGAAAAAAAGTCAATCAAACATTCTAAAAGTAGAAACTCGGGTGAAAAAAAGTACATTTTTTATGAAAAATAAAGTCAATCAAATACAAACCTAAATTTCCTTTTTTTTTGTTTAAAAAGAAATTTAATTGGGCTACCTGGTCGACCCTATATTTTATAGGGCCTACAGGCCGGACCTTGAAAAATGGGATGGCCCTGACTGGACCATATCAATGGGCTGGACCAGTGGGGGTCCATTAAGACCCCTTCACAGGGATAAGATTGACATTTGAACATCCAAGCACACACACACATAAGAAACCCTAGCTTCCACTCCTATCTACTTTGTTGGTGTTTTGTCACTTCATCATATTCCCCAATCATACGGCGGCCGAGAACCTCATCACCACCACTGCTCCGCCATGGTCTCTATCTCAATGCTATCATTCTCTCTCTACATTTGCTTCAAACATACATATATGAATCTCAGCACATCACTGACTCTCTATCTGTGTTTAAATGTGTGAAAGCAGGCGTCAGAGAAGAAGCTGTCGAATCCAATGAGAGAGATCAAAGTACAGAAGCTCGTCCTCAACATCTCCGTCGGTGAGAGTGGAGATCGTCTTACCAGAGCCGCTAAGGTATAATGCCGTCCCCACGACAATTTTTATTTTATTGAGTATTTTGGAATTTGAGTTCAATTTTTTATTATTTTTATTTTTTCAGGTGTTAGAGCAACTCAGTGGCCAATCTCCTGTTTTCTCTAAGGGTAAGTTTCTCAAAATCTGAAGCTATTTCGTAGGGGTTGCTGAAATGAAATTCTATTATTTGTAGTAGCTTTATGGCCTGCAAAGTACTATTCTTGTTTACCATGTTGTGCAAGTCATATGGGAATGGTTTATGTTAGTAATTGATAAAATACTGCTTTGCTTAATGCCTTGATGATAGATTATGACATTGTTAGCTTCGCAAATTTCGGTTAATGGTAGCTCTGGAAATGAAATAGGGCTCCTAGTTTTCTCAATTCTGTTGGATCTGGCTTAATTTAGAAATATTGAGCCCCATTTTATTGTAAATGGGTATAATATTTTAAAATTTGCTTGAAAATTATGCAATTTGTAGCTTTACTGTCTGCAAAGTACAATTCTTGTTTACCATTTGTGATAGTCATAAGTGAAAATTTGTAGCTTTACTGACTGCAATGTACTGTTCTTATTTCCCATATTGTGAAAATCATAAGCGAATGGGTATATTAGTAACAGATGAAGTACTGTTCTGCTCGGTGATAGATTACGATTAATTTCCTAAGTTTTCCTTAGTGGTAGCTCTGAAAATGAAATCTGGCTAGAAGTTTTCTCAATTGTTTTGAGCGACTTTGGTCAACAACTCAACTTTCTTTCTAATGAGAGTTTATACTTTGGTGAGATTGGTAATTAGATGCAAAAGCATGTTTATCCGAAACTATATTTGATTTATTCTTTCGAAGTGCATAAATGCACATAGAAATTAGCTGTATTTATTTCATAATTAAAAGTTTGATCAGCCCAATTTTGATAATCTGAGAATTGAACAGTGGTTTATGCGCTGCTATGCCTGGTTTCATCTTTTAAAATCAAAATATGTCATGATGAAAGGAATTGAATTTTTCTTTTCTCCTCCATGTATTTTAGTTAATGGAGTTATTTGATTTGTTCTACAGCTAGATACACCGTGAGGTCATTTGGGATCAGGCGTAATGAAAAGATCGCGTGCCATGTAACAGTCAGAGGTGACAAAGCAATGCAGCTTCTTGAGAGTGGGTTGAAGGTCAAGGAATATGAGTTGTTGAGAAGGAATTTCAGCGACACTGGCTGTTTTGGCTTTGGCATTCAGGAGCACATTGATCTTGGAATCAAGTAAGTCAATATTATGATATTGCTATTGCTTGGTTTTGGAGACTGTTCAATGATGCATCTAAAAATGTGTAATCTTTGTTAAAATTTCAGATGGATTTGGTAATAGTTGTTTTATGTGCACCCTGAAAATTGTATTTATTAATGATTGTGAGGACCCAACCACTTTTTGTTTTATTAGGAGTTGTACTTTTTTCTAGATGATATTTGTGTTACCTGATCTTTTGCTGGATCAAAATGTTACGGATGTCACATGACCTTCATGCAAACCATGTGGTGTTCAGTTTGGTTGTCTGTGAATGCTTCACCGCGAGCATATGGTCTTGCAATGGGTAGGTTGAAATCTTGTTTCAGTGCATAAATATGTTCTTTTGACCCATCACCCCCCCAACACCAACACCAACACGGTATCGCCCACGAAATTTTGCACCTCACCATGAGATGACTACTGGAAGTTGATCTACGGTTGGATGTCTTTAAGGCCCCTTTCGTTATATTTTCTTTTACACCTGGTCATTATTGGGCAATTATTATCGTGTTGGTGTCATTAGCTAGAGGTTAGGTGCAGTTCCCCTCATAATTTCTACTTTCTGAACCCTTTAGCTTTAAGAAATTCTCTATCGTTGTTGTAGTTTGATAAAAAAGGAAGGAAGAAAAAGGTGTTGTGCATGAAGAAAATGTGGCAGATAACTTGCTACTGTTAGTTTCTCCTAGTTAAGATTGAGATTTGAAATGCAGTAGGTTGATGCTCATATATTCTAGGTCTGAGTTGTGAAATTTCATGTTATAATTGTGCTGCTTCTATTGAAACAAATTTCTTAAAAGAGATCATCGTTAAACAAGTTATTGTTGTCTATGAATTTTCCAGGTATGATCCATCAACTGGAATTTATGGTATGGATTTCTACGTTGTTTTGGAGCGCCCTGGTTACCGTGTGGGCCGTCGTCGTAGATGTAAATCTCGAGTTGGAATTCAGCACAGGGTCACAAAGGAGGATGCAATGAAGTGGTTCCAGGTTAAATACGAAGGAGTTATCCTCAATAAGTCATCTAACATTACAAATTAGTTTGAAAGCAGTACTAGACATGTTTGAGATCTATGCATTTTGTAGACCATCATCTGTTACTTTTGAGCCCAAAGTTTTAGATATTTACATTAATGTTTGTTGCAGGCAAGTTTATTTTATCTCACTTTATTACTTTTTTATAAAGTAAATAGTTTATCCTTTTATCTGGTTAACTAATTTATTGAGTTCTGTTTACCCAATTCCTTCATATAATTCAAGAAGATAATAGAATATAGCTAGGAAACATGTTACAAGCATAAATTTAGTGGTTCAAATGTTAATTCTAGGTGACCAAATTTATATTTTCTTACTAAGAAATACTTTTGGGACTCAATATTAGTCTACACCTTGTGTAAATTACTGAGAACATGTAGAAAATCAAGGTTTCCATAACCATGGTGGTGGACAAAGTGACCAAATCAAACTAGATCAAAACAAAATCAAATCAAATCGAGCGGTTTGGGTGGATTCTACAAAAATATTTATGATTCTGGTTTTTAGAATTGAAAATCATTCGGTTTTGATTTTGGTTTAGTTCTAGTTCTAAAATCAATAAGCAAATTAAATATTTAAATTTTATTGATTATACGCATGCGAGCTCATGATTCACACACAAAAAAAATGCAAATTCAAGACAAAAAAGTCGTATACTTTCAATTTCTCATTTCTCAATGTGGAGATTGGAGACTCTAATTCATTTTAGAGATCGAGACTCTAATTCATTTATCATTTTCTCTCATTTCCAATTTATGCCTGTACTCTCACAGGGAAATTAACAATTACCGCTTGCGTTTATCGTGACGCTTAGCTAGCACCGTCGTATGAATTTTTCAAATTGAAGCTTCAAATTTCCATTCTTCTTCAAATGGTTTTTTTTTCTCGGTTAGTAATAAAATTAGGATCAAATCAAACCAAACAAGAACTGAATGTTTCGGTTCGGTTTGGTTCTATATCTTCAAAAAAATCATTTGATTCCATTATAAAAAAAATCATTGGTTTATGATTCGGTTTGATGCTCTTGGAATTAGAACCAAATGGAACCATGTCCACCCTTAGTCTAGATCATTTCATAGAAGACATTGCCTTCACATTCTATGTACCAACCAATCAAACTATATCATCAGTTTCAACAGAATATAGTAAACAAACAAACCAGATAAGGGGAAAGATGATGTGAAGAAAATGTACAAGAAACGACGGGAGCTATTTTCCCTAGCTTGAACAACATCCTAGTCTCTTCCAAGAAGAAGTGTCGTCTTTGACATTAATCGTCTCTCCTTTAGATGGAACAGAGGAAGTAGCAGTCTCATCACCAGCCTCGACAGCCTTCTTTCTCACAATCCTGTATATCTGAGTGAGGACTTCAGTAAATGCATTATTGACGTTAGTTGCTTCCAATGCAGAAGTTTCCATGAAGTAGAGGCTCTCCCTCTCTGCTAAATCTTTACCATCCTCAGTTGAGATGGCCACAAGATGTCGTAGGTCCGATTTGTTGCCGATGAGCATTACTACTATATTAGGGTCTATGATTTCTCAACTCTTTCAGCCATCTCACAGCATTCTCAAAGGTAGGACGTCGAGTCACATCATATACAAGCAAAGCACCAACAGCTCCTCGATAATAAGCACTAGTTATGGCACGATATCTGAGAAGAGGAAACAAGAAAATGATCACATAAAGTCCAATAGAGTGGTACAAAAGACGATAATACAACACAGCAAGGAAGCTTACATTCTACTTCAGCATTTTTCTGGTAAAAACATGAATTCATATTATTTATTTTTCTTTTTCATTTCAACCGTTTTAAACTTCCAATATAAAACAAAACAATTACTACAAGAGTAAATCAGCAATAAGAAAATATTTGAACAAAGTTATGAAGTATGAAGGATGCAGTAAGAAAAGAGCAAATATTCTTTGCACTGTCAATGTGAAAATTTTATAGAAGTACTTCAATATCTACAAAATATGAGTAACACAGACTGGCAATAACATAAAACGGATAAGATTTCTTGTACACAAAAATATTGCGTATGTATAAAAAGGCTCTCTTCACAACACTAGTAGAATTGATTATGAGAAGTATAGGTGGACATAGATTACCATGAAACAACATATTTGCTTATCCATTAGACCTTTTTATAGATGTTGCACTGGATCAAGAGGATTAGCAAAGAGGATTCATGTAAACAACCCAATTTTTTATTGGGATAAGATTTAGACCGTCACTGTTATGTTATATGCATAAATGTGTATGATACAGGACAAAAAGATAAGAAAAATAAAAATAACTGACTAGCTGAAGACTAGAGAGAGAGAAATAGAAAAGCTCGCTATCGAACTCTGATGATTGAAGGATGAGAAGTCCGCATCCCTTTGCCCAAAGTATTGACGAGTTTGGTTTGAGTCTTCATTAATTAGGTGGATCTACTCTCTAGTAAAGGGCCAGCGAGTTGCATTTGGAAGTGACAAAACAAACAAGTAAGAGTAAATAATCCTAGTCTAGCCCTAGAGTATTCCATTTAAAAGGGAGGTGGAGAAGATAAAGAAAGCCGTCACTTTATTGATGGACACTTTGTGGTCTTATTGTTTTGATTCCCAAAGTGAATTTACAGTAACTGCTTTAGGAGGCCCACGCATGATTGAGAGTTCTGCTCATTGCAGTATAAAACCATGATTCCCAGACCTATGGAGACCATCCCAATCACTGCTAACGACGCTACTAAGCTATTTCTTTGGGCACGAAAATGGTGACGACTATGAGAAGTTTGAACTAGCTTCAAAAGCTTCATTGACCCTTGGACTTGAAAGTGTAAGAATGCAGACGATTGATGCAAACTTCAGACTGAAATTTGGATCTTGTAGAAGAGTATAGCTTCCAGAAAAAGTACAAAGAAAGACAGAAGCTCGATGAATCAAAAAAATAATTTGAAGGAAGATAACAGAAAACTGATCTTTTAAGGAAATACTTGCAGATTATTGTTTTACAGTTTTAAAGAGAAAATGGAGATAGAGAAAAGGGAGAAGCTCAATTGAGTGACCAGAGAGAAGAGCATCCAATAGAGTCTATAACATAGAAAAAAGGGTGACCACACTGAAGATGTGGGGAGATCTTATAGACATTTGTGACACGTTCTAACATTTATTAACCTAATATGTCCAAAAGCAACCACGAAGAAACTATGTTATTCATCATGCTCATATAAACAGGGAACCACGAGGCATTTACCTCATGATAGAGATAAAAAAAATTGACTTATATAACTCAGCCTGCCTTGTATCCAGAGGCCTATGACACAGAAAACATTTGCATACACCTTATGAAAATGCCTTCAGACATGTAAGCCTCACCCCAAAGGCAAGGCTTAAGAATGTCTTGGGGCCAATGATTCAATCATTAGAAAGAAAGCAAGAGTACCATACCATATAATAAAAGAGTATTGAGTTAGACTTGGAAAGCTCAACATTCCTTATTTCCTACCACTTTTTCTGAAGTTCACTTGGGCTGCAGAGAGGGAGAGGAGATTACATAAGATGTCTTCTCTCTTGTTGGACGACATCGACTCCAGTGACCACATACATGACAGGACATGGGTAAACTGGTAACATTCCGCACTAGTAGCAGAGTGATTTATTCAGGAAAATAAGTGATTATTTTAGTTTACAGGCAAAGTAGTTTCCTTTTAATGTACATTGATCATTATATTGAGGAAAT
This sequence comes from Fraxinus anomala, assembly GCA_903798345.1. NCBI lineage: Eukaryota > Viridiplantae > Streptophyta > Magnoliopsida > Lamiales > Oleaceae > Fraxinus > Fraxinus anomala. The sequence continues at coordinate 8,003 of CAIGRN010035425.1, forward strand.
AACATATAGCAGGAATATACATCAAGAAGATAATTTTAGGTGAAGAGACATGTGCATTTCACAAAAACAATGTGTCAAACCTTTTTTCTTCCACCATTTTTTAAAAATCAAATTATTGCAACAAAAATAATTTCCAAAAAATTATCATATACATCAATATTTTCAATAGATGGACAAGTTGTCTATCATGCACGGAGAAGTTTATGTTTTCTAGAACAGAAACTTGTAAATAGTAAAAGAAAAGGAAGAATTAAAGATAAAATGTCTTCAATTACAAAAGAATGAAACCAGGTGAAAGTAAAATAGAACAAATAAATCTATCCAACAACGGCATATCTGTTATAACTTGTCCATACCGCCCATGACTTAATAATCCTTACGCTCGGTGTTGGGATTTACATGTCCTATATAGACAGCATGGATTTTCCTTTATGTTCAGCGGAAATCACATGTTAGACCAGTTCTCCCCTTTTTGCCAAATCTCAAATTTCCCTTCCATGACAATGGTCTCTAAAAACTTGAGATACCTTGTGACAATATAAAAAACGTTTCTCCATGTCTCCTTGTTATCTTTCCTTCAGTTTTACTTTATCGGGTGGCTAATCTTCCTTCTCTTCTAATCAATTTGTTTTTTGTTTCCTTCATACTTGGTTTTAAGAAACTTAGAACCCCAAAAACTTCAGCTTTTTGGTCAAGTTTTGATCTCAGTGAGGTGCATTACATTGCAACAGTGTATACGGATAAGTAATTTAGAATAAATAGCCACTATCTGGCTGATGAAAGTATTTATAGAAGGTTTTTCTCTCACTAGCTCATGATTAATGTTTACATATCTTGGAAAGCATTAGTATGGCTAAACCAAAATCCCATTTTAATGGCCGAGATAAGTCATTACATTTCGTAAAGGTTCATAGACTGCAATATCTAGTGATGTCCTAACTCACCACCGACTGAAGAAATGATTAGGTTACAAAAACTAATGATTTGTAGATTCTTTGTATTCCATAAGAATGTAAAATTGATTGGCTAATGCGATCACATACGTAAAAAAAGGATGCATTGAATATGAGCAATGAATAATGAATAATGAATCTCATTCAAGATTTATTGTGTTACATACCGGAATAACTTCCGATGACTTATTCCTACCCGCTAGCTATGTCACAACATGTGTCCTAAATTCAATTTCTTCACCTCCTTTTCAAGATAAAAAAAACTTGGTGTCAATTTTCCTAAAAAGAAAATTGCAATTATTTTTCCCAAGCTACCCTTATAAAACAATTCCCCATTCGTACTATGTACAATAAATAGAAGCACTTTCACAAGTAAAGATAGAAAATACATCCTGGGAGTAACTAAAAATAACCTGCGTGTTCTCATCTTTTACCAAACTGTTCAAGCAAACTTTGACCACAGCAGTCAACTTGGAAACTGGGGATTATACGATAAGACAATTTCCTTACCCTTTCCATTCTTTGGTTCTTCATCCTAGTCATAAGGACAAATAGGATTATCCTTCTTGTATATATAACATGAAACAATTAACTCTCTATATTAACGACAACAGATGCATAAAAGAATATTAGATTATTGCTAAATTTTAATGAATCATTCACTAAAAAACAGAGAGACTGAAGTTGAACAACTAACTTGTAATTAACCACATAGCAGCCCAACAAAAAAAGCTAAGAAAAAAATTGAGGCTCGTATGGGAGAAAAGAGTACACAATCACCAAATTATTAACTCAATGCCATACGTAAAAATAGAAAGACTCGTTTAAGATCTCAATTGAGGAACTTTGAGGCTTCCAATTCCCCATGTTTAGGTATCATGCATTCATGCTAGAATATGGACAAGATGATGAAGCATATAAGAGAATGGTAAGAAGAAAAAGATGATGAACCATCAAAGAGATAAAAAGGGGAAAAAAGGGAGTCACCTCCCCAGTTTTCTCTTGAAAACAAAACTGGAGAAGAGAAGTGATCAAGAAAGAAGGAACCTAGGAGGGAAACTCAAGTGGCACATTACTAAAGTGGTCATGTTTAATAAGACAAATGACTACTAAAGCGAGCTGAACTGACTTTAACAAACACCACATTTATGAGGGGACAAAATATATCACCATAATATAGAAATTCAAATGAAATGAGTAAATGAATTTAAATAAGTGAAAACAAGAAAGTTGAACAGTTCAATTTGTAAAAGCTTTGAAAATTTATTCCAGGCATAACTGCATCAGCAGGTGCAGAGTAAGCACTTGAGAGTAGAGATTGGTTCCAGATACTACCTTCCCTGATCTTAAACTTCATCAAAACTAGGTACTCTAGACCAATTGAGAACACATACAGCAGTCAAACATAAGTCTGGAGATGAAACATTTTCTTTCTTCACTCCTTTACCTAAGTTGTAACTCAATAGAACATAAAATGCAGTGCACATTACAAATTAAGCAAAAATGTCACTTGAAATTCAGCATACAGGTTCCACAATTATGCATCAAATCTCATTTAGTAAACCAGAATACTAATCAGTATAACAAACCACTAGACCATCATGAACCATAACAGCAATATGTTTCAAATCACAATATCTCAGCCTCCTCTCCTAACAATATAGCAATGAAATGAGAACCATATACATCGTTATATGTGGGCAAACTTATTAATTCTCACAGACCACCATATAAAAAAAAGTGTTAATCTTGACAGATGAAATTTCATCGTTCAAATTACTTAGTATTTTGGTAACAATCAGCATAAGTTAGGACTAATATTAAAAATCACAAGACACACACATTGACAATAACCCTTTACTTAAAAATTGAATCTCAAAAGATGCAACAGCAATCTCCAAATAAGCTAATAACAAGTCATATAAAATGTAAAAGCTAAAGAGCAAATTCCAACTTAACAACATTTGGGTACCCATAAAAACAGAGATAGAGCCTTGTAATAAAAAAAAATGAATCTTGGTAAAAAGAGAAAAAGGGGAGGAGACCTTTCTTGGCCAGCAGTGTCCCAAATCTGAGCTTTGATGACTTTACCATCAATATTAAGACTCCTGGTGGCAAACTCAACTCCAATAGTGGATTTGGACTCAAGATTGAACTCGTTTTTGGTGAACCTCGATAGAAGATTGGATTTTCCCACTCCTGAATCGCCTATCAGCACCAATTTAAACAAGTAATCATATTCATCTTCTGCCCTGTACGAAGCCATCTGCTTTGCTTTCCGTGTGTACAAGCTTCGAGTNTTGGATTTTCCCACTCCTGAATCGCCTATCAGCACCAATTTAAACAAGTAATCATATTCATCTTCTGCCCTGTACGAAGCCATCTGCTTTGCTTTCCGTGTGTACAAGCTTCGAGTTGCTTTTGGTTGATGGGCTCAAAGAAATTTACAGTGGGAGATTATAGTAAATGGGGAGACTGCTGTCAAGGGGTGGGGTGGGCGAAGGGGAGTTGGCTAGATTCTTGGGGAGCTTAAAATGTTAAAAACTTGAGTTAAATGTTTGATTGGTTACTGAACCTGGCATTTATTCATTGAACTTCATCAGTTATTTCATTAGTCATTGAATTTTACTTCGTTAAGTGTCCATCAATCATCGGGTGGACGAAGTTTGAAAACATGCTCACGTGGCTGACGGAATGACATTTCCAGTTAATTCCGGCCAAATCAGCTCCACGTCATCACAAACACCCTTTAGCCTTTATTCAAATTAAAGATTATCGATAGTCTTTCGACTTGATAAGTATGTAACGATTTGTAATTTGAGGTACAAGTGAATAAAAAATTATTATGTTATTTCATCAAATCACAAATCCAACATATACGCCACTTAGAAAGACTTACGGTAGTCTTCCCTTCACTGCGAATAGGATTATTCCTCATTCTATGAAATGCGACTTTCCCAATTAAAACCCAAAACCATATGGAGTGATTTCCAGAATTAATTTGACATTCGAAACCTAATCCCCAAACCCAGAAAATCTGATTATCGATCTTCATCCCGTCATTTGTAACCAAAAGAAGAGCCCAACCAAAAGCAGAATCAGTTTGATTTGAGAAGTTCGACTTCGAGCAAGACAGTTGAGCGTGCACATGGACGGACCTGTTGAAGGTAAATTCAATAGTGCGAAGAAGCTGTAGGATTGAATTTAACTATCTTCAAATGGGTTTTCTCTCTCCATCCGTAATTTTAAATTCTTTTAGTTTGACATGTTTCTTTTTTATTTCTATGGTTATTGATCTTGCCACGGTATGATACGTGATAACATTTGATGATCTTGAATTGTAAGGAATTGTTGGTGCTAAGTAACGACCCTAAATGTGTCCCACGTCATTAGGCTAAGTGTAGTTTGTGGGTTTCAACCAATTGGGCATTCTTCTTTGCAAAACTTTTTTAAGCGTGACTCTACTCATCGTGGTTGTTACAATTTTGAATGGCTGACTAGGTGGTAGAGCAGGAAGGGGGAAGGGATGCAGTTGAATGGTGTTACAATCTTAGATTGAGTTTTTTTTTCCTGGTTGGTCTAGACATTGGAGCAAGTCAATTGTTGGTTTTAATTTTGCTTGCTTGCATTTATTCTTGCTTGATGAATGTGCTTTAAATATACGGCAAATTGTGAGGAAGATCCGAAGTTCCATTGATTCGACTTCGAGTAGGAACAATGATATGCTCCAATTCATGCCAACCCCCTTGGTGGAGCATGAAGCGCGGTTAGAGTGTATTCCAATTCAGGACAATCAGGTTCTGGACATGAAGGGGAAAACACAATAGATGTGCATTAATTCAGTTTCTTTTTTGTTTTTGTCAATGTATGCTGGAATGTAAGTGTGGACCAGTTATCGTCAATTATTTTGAACAAACTCGTCCTAAATAGTTGTGGATGGTTTGTGTATGTATGTCTGAAAATTATGGGCGTGGACCGGTGAATATGCTTTCTTGGTCTGGATATGCATGTATATATGGAAACTCTGGGAATTTTATGGAACTTGTGAAAACTGTTCTGCTGTTGCTATGGAAATAATGTATAATTTATGGGAATAGTTGTGGAGGTTAATGCTGTTGTTCTCTGCTATTGTTTTAGAGCAATGCTACATGGGGGCGTCGAATGTCTATTATGGACACCCTTATGTACACGCTAATGTACAACTAGAATAATCCATTGTTTTATGGAGTATTCTTTGTGGCCATCTCAACAGGTCCAGTTAAATTCTTGCCTCAAAAAGGCATCTGGTAAACATGGCACAAGTGCATATTTATTTGAGATATTGACCTGTTTTGTTTTATCATGTTTTTATAATTTAACCTTAGGAGATTGATTTTATTTGAGGAATATATGTGTAGAGAAATTAAAATGAATGAAACTGAAACTTACACTGGAATTAAACTGTAAGAATAAAACGAAAACAAAATGATAGATTCAATATGTAAAACACATTGAAGGAACTTGAGAAAAAGGAGATTTTATTAATCATCAAGC
>CAIGRN010035428.1:0-10198 GCA_903798345.1 Fraxinus anomala
CCAACTTGTCCCGGTCATTGAGCCGGGCTTTCCCCCTTGCACATTACCCCATTGATCTAATAAACTGTTCCAACAATTACCAGTACGAGGAAGACTACTTGCAGGTGAATGGATGAGGAGAACTATTGGTATTTTATTGCCAAACAACTTTAGGAAAATGATTTATATTTATTGGACTTTGGGGCAATTGGCCCAAAACTGACTCGTTTATCCTGTCCAAATGGAGTGTCATTTTTAGGTGCAACTTTTAAAGCTGTTGAGGATTAATCGTGACCGTTGGATCAAAATGTGATCAATGGTCGTGTGTCCTCGAAACCCAATCCACTTCTCTTACTTCACCGTCATTCTCTCAATTTTCAGATGTATTGATTTTGATGGAAATTTGTGCAGAGATAGTTTTGGATACGGTGACGATTTGCAGTGTGGGAGGGTGGTGGGCGATGGTGATCCGGTGGTTTTCTGGTGTTCATTTGGTTTTAGGGGGAATTGAGATGAAGAAGAAGATGAGTTTTTTTTTTTTCTCATTTTTTAATTTAATTTTTAACTTATTTATGTATAAAATGTAAAGTTTTTTTACGCTTTCAAAATTGGTCAAAATCAATTTTTTAGGTCAATTAATGATTTTATGGATGGAATTCATCCGTTTGTCCCTGTGATGCAATGAAATGAAAGGTTTGAGATCGTGGTTGGTATAAATGAAAGGTTTATGTGAAGTTTGAGAAAAATGAAATATTTAGGATTGCAACTACAACTACAAGTTGAAAATTTTATAATGGTGAGAATTTGACTTTTTCTACTCATATTAGTGAAAGGCATTCTCATAAAATACACGAACTGAACTAGCATTATGGCTTGAAATTATTTCAGACGGTGCAACCTCTTAAAAAATTGATAAAATTATAACAAAGTTTTATTAACACTTCATCTTCACTACATTGCCTCACATTCGGAGTCCGTTAAGACTCCAGTTGGACAAAATCACAACCTTAAAGATCAACAACTTACTCCTTCAAATGGTCAGGACTAAGTTGATATAAATTCTGAAGGTCAAGGACCAATTCTGCAAATTTCCAAAATAATAACCCGAAAAGAAAATAATAATAATAAGAGGGGGAGAGAGAGCCTGAAACAGAGATAAAATATTAGACACAGAAAAAATATAAAATACACGCAGCCCTCACTCAAAGCTTCAACTCCAACCCCAATTCGCCTTCAGCTCACATCTCAAGAGCAGTGAAGAAAAAAAATCATCACTTTTTATGTGATTATATATATACGCACATACGTACATACATATTCTCTATCTGTATATATCTGTTTATATTTATTCTCTTTTAGATTTGAATCTAAAAGAATTACCGGCTTTTGTCGTTATGGATCCATTTGATATGGTTTGTTTCGTCGCAGAGCTCCGCAAAGGTATACACGAAGTAGCCAGATCTTAAAATATTATATCTTTTTTACCTTTTAAGTTAAATCTTTTTTGTTTTATCCTTGGGTCAAAATTTCAGAGATCTGTTAATGTTGTGTGAATAATTGAAGTACGTGGCTTTTGTTGCTTCTATATTTTTACTTGATTTTTATTTTGTGTTTGAGGCGCTAAATTTGACCAGGATAATTCTGAGTATTTTTGTTTTTATTTTGTTTAGTAGGAATTGAACATGTGCAGCATAATTAGTTAATGATTTAGCCGTTAAGGATTTTGTTGTTGAAGATTGTGAAACTGTTGTTTGTTGTTCTCTATTTTATGATTTTATAGTGTAAAGATTGTGGGTTTTGTTTACTGTAATTATAGATGCTTTAAAATTTCTTTTGATGAATATTCAATGCAAGATGTGATAGTGGGTAATGTTTCAAGTGACTAACTTTACCCTCTCAAAGAAACAAATGTATCTGTTATTTTCTTGCTTAAACTTATAATGTCACGTTACATTATGTAGACTGTTGCAGATTAAGACTATGGATATTAACTACTTGTATGTATTGTAATATGCCGTTGATATACACATTCAGTTATTATCTCAACTTATATATCATTCATCATGTCACTATATGTCAATTGCTTTATGATCATTAGACTAGTAAAGCAGCGACATCTTTTGTTACCTCTTTCATTAGGCCAGTTATTGTTTTTTTTGGTGTCAACAAAGTTAAAAAGCTCAATTTTGTATGATTATGCATCTTGAATATATTATAATTTCTGACCTTGGAAGGTTTCATTTGTTTGCAGGGTTCGGCTGATTGTCGATATTGGGACTCGTTTGTTCAAGAAATAATTGTAGAGACTCCTTTTCATTTACCTACTGAAAACCCAAATTAGTAAAAAAGAAAAGAAAAGAATGAGCTTCTCTGGAAAAGGGGCTTCTGCAGACGACAAAAAGCTAACTGCTGCAAAAGCAACATCTTTGAATCCAAACGCTGCAGAATTTATTCCTTTTTCTCTCAGATCATCTGCTGGAGGCACAAGAAGTGTTGATGAAGTGTCTAAATTTGCTACCCCATCTGCTTCAACACCAGGAAAAGCTGTAATTGATCGATCAGAGTCATCTGTTCCAAATGATTCAGATGAAGAAGCCCATCAATTCTGGGACCACCAGCTCCCTGACGACATTACTCCCGATTTTAAGGTTATGGGTGGAGATGATACTCAAGGAATCAACGGCTTATCCTTTTCAAGCTTATCGTTGAATGATATCAGTGAAAGCTCAAGATTCTCTTCTTCAACTGGCTGTGGCTTTATTTTGAAGGACACTCAAGAATTATCTCCTCATCCTAGAAATGATAACAACTATGCTGAAAAACTGAGATTTCCTGTCTCGTATGCAGAGTATCCATCGCCTACAGGGTTTCAGCATTCACTTCCTAGCCCATGGGACAAGCAAATTGTCAATGACGATCAGCTTCTTGGCAATGTTCATGAAGGGCCTCCATATAATGGAAATTCAGTACATGCTTTTCTTTCTGACATGTCAAATGAGCAGATATTACTGGACAACACAGATGTGAACCCTATAGATTTTCTGGCTTCACAGTTCCCTGGTTTTGCAGCAGAAAGCCTTGCAGAGGTGTATTTTGCTAATGGAGGCGACTTGAATTTGACAATTGAGATGCTTACTCAGTTAGAGGTAGAATCTATTTCTTAAGCTTTGAAATAACTCTGCAGCTTTTGCTATGTTGTAGATATCATGTCTGGTAATAATCCTCCATAGTTCTAATTTGGATTGACATCAACTTGTTGATCTGATGTTTCTCCTCTATGTTTTCTTCTTCTCTATGCTGGATCTAAGTTCCAATTCCAGTAGTTTGTTCTAGGGAAAAAGGCCTCTTCTCTAACATGTTTAATCTAAAATGCAGAATATCTAATTAAGACTCCAACTTCTTACTTGGTACACATTGCTGTTGGTTCTAAACTAAGTCTAAATGTAACAGAAATCTGGAACCAAGGAAAAGGAAAAAAATGTTCTCTATTTAGCCCCTGTTTGAGACCATTTTTTTTTTTTTTTTTGAGAAAGTGTATTTTGAAATTGTGATTTCTTGGAGAATGTGTGTTTAAAAAAGAGGGAAAAGTTTTGAGTTTACGTGTAAAATAATTTTATGAGAGAATATGTGGCTGAAAATGAGTTTTGAAAAAAAAATAGGGGTCAAACAGGGGCTTAATTTAACGGATATATTGGAAAAAAATATATTTATTTCATTAAATGATGCAATGGATGAAAAATTGTGTCAAGACCTGAAGTGCATTCCATTTGCGTGCTTTTTGTGTGTTAACTTCAAGGGTATTAATGTAATCCCTAAAGATATGTGTGGATCATTGTGTCAACCTTCTTAGAAAGCCATATCTTCGGATAAACTGTTGACATCAATCATCATCTTTGTTTCATGATTTTGAGTAGTATTTGGACTTATGTTCAACCTTCCAGGACTTTTGACATCTAATTTGGCAACATTGTCGCCCGCGATATTGCCCTGGCTGTATTTGTTTTGATTCTATATCTTTTGCTTCCTTTTATCTAATCTTAATTTACTTTTTCCTTTGCTGTTTTTGTATGTTTTCAATCTTCATTGCCCCCTAATTGCCTCACTTCCTATTTGGACAATTTCAACCAAAGAATCTGCACCCTTTTGATATTTTTGTTTGTTTGTTGTTGGCGCTAATGTATCAGAATTGGCAACCCTTCATTCCTTGGATCACGAAACAGTTGGGGACTTTATTTCTTTGATTGTGCTTGTACAAATGTGTGATTATTGTTAAACTTTATATTTCTTGTTGGAGTTCCTACTAACTTGTATATATGATAATAGTGTCAAAAATATAAGCAATGAACCTAGGAAGCACCAAGAAGGACACGGGCACGTTTTTTCAGAAAAGTAGGAAACGACTTGTTAGGTACATGTGTATTATAAATAATGTGAATTTTTTTAATAGAGTAGACCATTTTTGTAAGTTTTATAGTCTTTCTTATTTTGGGTCTTTTTGCAATTCGAGTTTAATGCATGGGTCTTTTGCCATTAGAAATAAAGTCGTGCCTTCCAATAATCTGTCTAATTTTCTAAATTAATAAAAATGTATTGTGAAATAGGAAAACTGTATTTGAGGGCTAAACTTGCTTGCACTTTTTTGTGGGCTGAAATTCCTTTAGTTCAAGACATGCTATTAGTTTTTAGGGTTTTGAAATACAAGTTTTGTCTCCCTTATCTCTTCCACTGACTTTTCCATGTTAGATTTTTTTTCCCCTTTCGATTTATTAACTTTATAAGTTTGTCGTGTTTCCCCTGTGTTTATGCCTTGTCAAGTAATATGTCCGATCTAAAAAAAACTAAAAAGGGGGCTGCTACATGGTGAGTCTGACATGTGCAGTCATGCATTCGATGAGATGGTGAATGTTGGTGGCCAATATGTGCCGTTGTGTTCCCTATAAGTTGAAATGAAGTTATTTATTTTCAGAGGAGAAAATCAACCTGGGAAAGATTGAAATTCCATAAATCATTTTGTAGTTCTTATGCTAGTTTCAAGTTTCTGAGGGAGGTGATGGATGAGGAGGTAAACGCGATAGAGACAAAAATATAGTGTTTCATTGATAGTACTTGGGAGAACTCCAAGCATTCTACGCTTTACTTGGTAATTTTGTTTATTTCATCATGATTCATGCAATAGTTGATGTCCATTTTATTTATTTTGTGGGTAAAGATATTTGTACATAAACCTTTCTACCGAATTGTTTACCCCCTCTCACATGCACGCGGGCCCTGCGTGAATAAAAAAATCCCAAGATGTGGTCCCCACCCCCCTATTGTTAGTAGTCGGTAAGGTAAAAAGATTCGGTACATGTAGCATGATTCTTATTTTGTATAGTAAACAGATTTCAGAGTTACTCTTTCCCTATTATTGCAAAAGAATATGTTGTGCCCGATCTCTAATTGATATGCGGATAGATTGGAAATTTTGACACGATGAGTCTCCTATTTAGCTCTCACGGTACTAGTTACTTGTGATTGCAGCTACAGGTTGATGGAGGTTTCAATCAGAATCCAAATTCAAAGGCCTTGTCGACTCCAAATCTTAGCGCATTGGATTTTCCTGCACTTTCAGGAACAGATGGTCAAAATGGCTTGCCAAAGTTTACCGGTGATGATCTTCAGCAAAACATTAGTCCTTATCAGTCTCCAGAAAAGGAAAGTGCTCTCTTATTCAGATCAAGTCCTTCCCTTGCCTCTAGAGGCGCTATAGATTTTGCTTCTGCTGTCAGGAAGATGGCACCTCAAGATTCTAGCATTTGGAAATATGGTACAAATGTTTCTTCAACAGCCAGCATAGGATCAAGTAGAAGTTCACAAGTGCCCAATAGCTCTTACAACAGTGGCCAGGGAAGAAACATTTATGGCAATAGATTGCAAAATAGGGGATCAGCTCGTCCGGCTCCTACCTGGCTTGAAACTGGAGAAGCAGTTGGTAATATTTTTGAGGCAATAAATTTCATGTGTTCTGCAAAACTTTAATTGCAGAACAGTAGCTTTTTGTATGTATATATGCTTTAACTTTGTTGAGATGGCAGCAAATATGTATTCTGAATTACGGGAGGAAGCTCGTGATCATGCACGCCTACGCAATGCCTACTTTGAACAGGTATGCCATTTGAGTAAACATATAAAATTGGGAAAATGAAAAGAATGAGAAAAGAAGAATGATATCTTCCTTAATTTGCATTCTCATTGTCTTTTATTAAGCCGTTGTACTTGGTGGTCTTTTACTCTTTTGCGTGGGGGGGACCACAATGTACAGTGCCACTTGGAGGTAATGTACTTCAATGAAATATAATGTCTGGTTTTGAGCTTTCTTGTCTACACTTGAAAAGTTCACTTAAATAAGTAAATGAGTAGTGTTAAAGTAGATAGTTTCATTTATTGGTCAAATTTGATTACAAGTTGCTTAAGTTGACACCAAGAACAGAGTTACTTCCATCATAAATAATTTTTTTACTTAATTGTACAATAAAGTACATATAAAATATTTAAAAACCAAAATTAACTCTTCATTTATTTGAAAGTAACTTTTACTTTTCATTTAAGGTTAGCCAAACATGCATATGTATTATGGAAAGAAGTTGTAATGTCATCCACTTCACTAGACACTGTTTCTACTTCCTTGCTGTGAATACAAGTGAAATGTTCATCGGTCTTAAATAAAATTTCATTGAGTGCTTCGCCTTCTAATTCTACTATGCAACATACTTTTTATGTGAAGAGTGTACACCCAATAATTCGCATCTCCTTGCACGTCTTGTACTTTAAACTTGTTATATATGGATTGAAGAGTCATAATTTGTTTTGTTATGGATTCGGTAGATTGGCCTTTGGCTTAAAACGTGCTGCCTGTTAATGGACTTGTAGATACTTATCTCGCTACTCCCCATCCCTATTAAGACTATGAAGATCTATTGAAGAAAAGGAAAAGAAATGAAACCAACATGACTTTGGTGATTGGCATACCCTCCTGCCATGGATTGTATATTTTATTGAATGCTGCTGGCAGAACTACCATGCGAAGTTTACTTTGAACTGTATGTAAGCCTCAGTGAATTATAACATCTTTCTTTGTTATTGATCTATATCCTTTTGAAACTTTTGTGTAAGATTAGGCACGCCAGGCATACCTCATCGGTAATAAGGCTTTAGCCAAGGAGTTGAGCATTAAAGGGCAGTTGCACAACATGCAAATGAAGGCTGCTCACGGGAAGGCTCAGGAATCTATTTATCGTCAAAGGTATGTGGTTTTGTGGACCCATACCTGCGCTAAAAATATTATTCATGTCAAAAGTAATTAAGATTATGCTATTTGTACATGAAAATGATATATAAGAGATTACATAAAATGATTTTGGGGGAAAATATTTGATGAAAAAGTTGTCTGTGTTTTGAACTGACAAATGATAGAGTGTTATGTGGTATTATGTAATCCCTTGTGTAAATCTTTATGTACATATAGCAAGACCCAAGTCATTAAGTGATGGCCAAATATAATCTAGCAGAAGACACAGATTATTCCACACCCTATAGATATAATCCTCTTTTTTTACTATTAATGCTATATTATTTTTTGGACATGAACTCTATCCTGTGGACGCATTTTCTGCCTGTAGCAATTTTTTTCTTTCTTTTTTTGTCATTGTAGAATCATTGGGCAGCCTTGTGGGCTTTGATGTCATTGTGGTTGTTCGATTATTTTGCAGGAATCCAGAGATGCAGGGCAATGGGAGAGAGAAAATGATTGATCTGCATGGTTTACATGTGAGTGAAGCTATTCATGTCCTAAAGCGTGAGTTGTCTGTCATGAGGAATGCAGCAAGGTCGGCGAACCAGCGTCTGCTGGTTTACATATGTGTTGGGACTGGCCACCACACTAGGGGTTCCCGTACTCCTGCTCGACTTCCTACTGCTGTTCAGCGCTACCTGCTTGAGGAGGAGGGCCTCGAATTCTCTGAACCACAGCCGGGGCTCCTTCGAGTTGTGATATACTGAGTCAAGAAGGTATTGGAGTTTTTGACACAAATCATAACCTAGGAAACCAATCAATCAATCACAAAAAATGGAAAAAATGTTGTATCTGTAAATGGGAAAATCTGGAGTAGGACTACTCAGCACAAGAAAAAAGGTAGAACAAAAATGAAGGATGTTACAAAGGGAAAGGGGGTTAGAAATCTGTATTGTTAATGTTTAGTTGTCCGACTTCAGAAACACACTTTTGTAGCTTTCAGTATGCTGCATCGGCCTCGTTTTGTAATTTTATAACTTTATTTTTTTTTGCCATTTGGTTACATTTTTTTTTTTTTGCAGATGTAAAACTGATAGAATTCATTTACATATAATAGCTCAAATTTCATCCAGCCTTTTGGGAATGTTTATTCGGCAAGATGTTTCTAGTTTTGAGTTGCCCGGACTCCATTTATATCAATTATATCGGAGGCATTTTATTGTATCGTGCTTGTCGGGAGTGCTTTCAATAGGGGCTGAGCTGATCGTATAGAGCCCCGAAAGATTTGCTCGAGGCAATGCTTGGTCCAGGGTTTGTGGCCTGAACCGCTAAATGTTTCATTCACATTAGGTACATTTGAAAATGGATGACTTCGTTTCGCTTTATCTTACACCTCAACGTAGCGTCCACCTAACTAGCTGGCCATCTACTGTAACGAGTAAGACTGGGCTGGGTTCTACGGCCATGCGACCTAATAGATCCTCAACCCTGTGAAAAGGAAAATGACAATTAGGACCGCTGGTGTGAAAACTTAAAACATCAATTTAGGAGGTCCTAATGTGGACATTAAATTGTATATATAATTAGGTGAATTATTTAATTCCTCCTTTCATTGAATCTATCACTTAGCGTCACATAAATTGATGTTGTAATATTAGTAGTACTAAAGAGCATTATTATTTCAAAAAATGATTGAGATATGACCGCAGTCAATATTATTGACACCATCCATTTCTAACATTTTGGATAATGACTCGTTCCTACATGATTTCCATCTATTTTGACGCAGTTGAGGTTGTGTAAAATAATCATACTATATGTATGTCTTATTTTATATTTTTTTTTATATTGTGCCACGTGTTGACATATAATTGAACATTTTTTTAAAAAAAAAATACACTTTCCCGCCCGACAACTTTTGAATTTACGTTAAAATATTTTACCTTGAAAATATGTGATTGAAAATAAGTTTGAGAAAAAAAGTGTTGAAATAATGGTAAACAATTGAAGAGTAAAATGGTGAGTTAACTGTCCCATTTGTCACTGAACTTAAGTTGTTATGATTATTGGGATTTTTCTACCTCCAGAGGCGAGCGGGTCGATTCAATGCGAATCGGAATCATATGAAAAAGCAACATATTTTGAAGCTATTTCAGATTCCTCGGCTCGAGCAAAAATCGCTTGAACACGAAATCCAAATTCATTTCAAATGCCTCATTCCTGGGAGCAAAGATTGTAACATTATGTTTCGAAACGGCCTTTTCAAGGGTTTGCATCAAAAATGTTTTTCCACGAGTTCTGATAATTCAGTATAGTGAGAATCCAAAAGGGCAACAAGAACTGAGTTGGAGTTGATCTGGACTGAGTTTGAGGACCCTGCAATCGAGTTCTTGGCTGATGAATTTTGATTTTGTTGCAATGCACCATTTGTTAAGGCAAGAACAGTGAAGATTGTGTAGAAGATGATTCTAGAGACACCATAGATGAGAAAATATTTTTAAATCAGAAGTAAAATGAAAAATGGTTTTGGGTTTTTTTTTTTTTTAACGCTGATTGTACTAAAGAACTAAAGAAGTCAATTTTGTTTGAATTTAAGGGATGTTATATGTCACATCAGAATTTTGTTTATCACGTCAGCAACTAACCAGACGGATTGTTTTTGAGTACTAACAGGTAAAGTAAAGTTGAGTGACCACTGTGAAGTTTGATGAGCAATGCATCACCTAGAATAAGTCAGTGATTTTTGAAATAATTCAATCTTTCTTGGTTTACAATCGAAAATGCTCATTCAAGTATTTATCCATTAACCTTTCGATTAGGTTCTGATCGTTTTATCCATTAAAACTTCCCACAAATAAACCTCCGTCATCGCTTTTCTCCGCGGCCGCTGGAACACCTCTCCCATCGCTTCCAAGAAAGTCAACAAGGTATTTCAAAAATGAAAAAAAA
>CAIGRN010035437.1:0-28189 GCA_903798345.1 Fraxinus anomala
TTGATACATTTATCGTTACTCTATCAATATTTAAATATATGAAATTTAAAATATATAAGTTAGTCCCTAACTTTTCAAGATATAAAAATATAGTATACAAAATAAATAATTATATTCTATGAAAATTTTCGGGACATTACAGAAGGAATGGAGTTCTGGTTTTGGAGTTATCACACTCAATAAATAAATAAATAAAATGCTTGGGGATTCCTTAAAATTTTTAAACTTAAATTAACTCAAATCCATCATCCGCAGGCCGTAATAAACGCACCATATCCTTTCAGTCTAAAATCCCTCGTGTTCCATTACACATGCATCAAACTAGTATATATAAAACCTCCTAGACAAGACTCCAAAAGTACATCTTCTAGATTCAATACCCATCATTTCATCTCAATTAAAGGATGAAACATATTTTCTCTCACAAATTTTTTGTTTATATTTTTCACAATTTTTTAATACAAAAAAAATTTAGCGATAAGATTGGCGAATGAAAATGAAAAACTCCTTTTAAAAGTTTCTTTACTTCTCGAATTTTATGAGATGGGATGGTCAAGAAAATATGATATCGAAACAAATAAAAATCTCTTAACAAGTTAAGTCTGTCTACCATCATTACTGGAAAAAATCACATGTGAATCTTTAAAAATGAAAGAAAAATTCCATCACACACGTAAAAACACGGCTACTATTGCATGAAGAACAAAATTAAAAATAAAAACCAGAAATGTAGAGAAATATTGTAAGTAAATACTATTTTCTTTATTAAAACAATTTAATACATTGGAAATCACAGTAGAGCACTGTTAGCAAGGGCTTGAGATTATTCTTTATATAATTTTTCTTTTTTGAAACATATTATTCTTTTTATAATTTCTGGCAATTGAATGCTCAAATATTTATTTATAGTTTAGATTAGTATTCCTCTTAATTAGGATATTTTGCTTTGTAGTCCATCCAGAGCTGATCTACAGTCTTGCCCAGAAGATCAACAAAGTAGTTGTTACTGTAACCATTTCTCATTTTCTTGTTAAGTTCTGCAACAAATCCACCTCTGAGACTGTCGCAATAATCCAAGAATCGTGCAGTCACATCGTAACCTTGATCCCACCTATCTCCTTGCCCGGGTTTCACCCAATGACTTGCTGCATAACCAGCCTTTAGCCTCACATAATCAGCTATACCTGTTAAAGTCATAAAATTTGACTATTAGACGAGATGGTTCAATCATCAAAGAGATGTCACAGTAAGAATAGCGAAAATAGGTTTGACATGCACACGGGAGTGAAGACAGAATTTAAGTAGATAAACACTATCTAAATGTTGACGGTTTAAACTTTTAGATGAAGTGATTTGAGAATACCTTCTATAAGACCTCCGGGAGCTTGACCATTTCCATTCCATTGCCAGACGTGAGTCATTTCATGATACAAAACTCCAGTGAATTCCGTCTTCACATCACCAGAGTAACCCTGTATGTATCTTGCACTTACGTGAATCTCATTGTTGCTGGCATACGCAACTCCGTCCATATCATCTATGAATAAACTCACTTTCTGGACATTTTTCCTGTCGGCTGGAGTGGTGTCTTGCTGGAAGATTCTCCATATGAAATTCGTAGCTGCATCCAGCGTTTGGATGCTGTATTGTTCCCCAATCTCATTAGTGAATCTAACACCTCCAGGAGTGTTTGCGGCAGTGTTTGTAAATGTATAGTCCACTGCATGGATTCCTTGAATGGCTGCTAGAATTGCCAAGGAAGAGAAGCACAGACACAATATTATTGAGTTAGCCATGTTTATAAAGGTTTTATGGGTTTTGTGCTGCAGTTATGTGCACTACGATTCATATATATAGATGAATGGACCTTGTTAATGTTGAAATGCACGTAGTGTGAACGAAGAAATTGGCGTCTTCTTTCGTTTTATGAGAAAGAAAAGTAAACAATGACAAATTTGTAATTTCTCCTTCTTTTTCCTTAGTAAATGGCCTAATTTTTTCTTGTATATATTCTGTGGGTGTTTGGTAGGAATTAAAATTAGATTTTTAATAGATTATGATAGAAGTTTTTGAAATGTATGATTAAAAAGTTTGTGAGATCCATGAAAGATGTGATTAATATTGATTGTTTGACTTTGACTTAGATTAAAATCTGATTTTAATCAGAAACAAGCAGGGATCGTTCTAAATTTGTATTTTATTTAGCATGAATAAATACTCCACCCCCTCGTGGTAGTTAACCTTCCCACCCCAACCCCCTGACTCAAAAACAAGCCTATCTCACTTGAAAGAGAGGAATTGGTAGAGCAAAACAAATAAAATGAATTTGAATCCCCCATATTGCAAACCAAAAGCAAGTAGGGTTATTAATGTTGTCGGTAGACATGGCTCAGGCTTGGATTTTTCTTATTGAACGCAGCTCTATTCGTTGAGTACCGTCCATTGAATGGCATATCTACTAGTCCTACCTAATTAAAGTGACAATGATGCCTCAATAAATATTGTAGATATCATCTTCTACCCGTGATGTGTAGGATAAAACGTTGTCACGTCAACGATAAAATCTACAATTTTTTGACAGTTTAATATTAAATCTTAAAAAATTGTAGACCCCACATTAGCTGTGGATAAGATAAAATGCTAAGTAGGACATTATTTCTAATAAATATTAACCTTTTGAATTTTGATACGTTAATGATAATATGCAAAGAAGACCTTGACTTGGACTTTACGAATATTGTGACCTAATTCTGGCCAAGAAAAACTGTACTCCTTTTACCAAGTCAACTAAATGCCGTGTGCGGGTGTGCCTCGTTACCAAGTCTGATATATAATTATAACTAATGTTTGCTATATAGAATCTATGTGATTTGAACTTTGCGATAAATGTGAGAATTAGGTATGGTTCATCTCAATTCAAATTTGATGAGAACCAAATTGAATCGAGACTGAATTTGAAACGACTTTGAACCAATAGGTTTTGCTTCGATTAGTTATGATTCTTTTTATGCCTCGTAAAAAAATTTTAAGACGTAAAGTCTTGTTTAAATTTTCCGAATTTAGTTTTTTATTTTTTATTTTAAGTAAAAGAGTTAATAATTTTAAAGTACGTTAATATCATAAATTCTAGAAACGATTAGTTATGAGGTTTTATTGGACTTTGCCATTTGTACATTTACATCATTTTTGATATTTTCATGATTGTCAAAAATTGATTGAATTGAAAAATAATTTTATTTTTAAACTAGCAAATCACAATTTGCCACGTGAATGAATATAAACAAAGGTATATACCAAAATGTGCATCAAGCATGACGGAGTTTTATTTGTATATATAAAGATTTGGGACAAGAGAGACAACGATACACTTTCAACATACGTGTAAAGTCTTACCGAGATAGTTGAATAACTTATTTTAATTAAGAGTATATATTTTCTTAGTTTTATTTTCTTTATTATTTCTTGTAGCTTAAAGTTATTAAGGTCAATTAAAATAAGTTATTCAACTATTTCGGTAGATTAAATATCGTTATTATTTAAAAAAATTTAAACCTCAGCTGTTTTAAGGAAAAATGACAAAAATAAATCGGCGGCACAAGTAAAATCACGTCTTCACAATTGCATGCAGAAAAGAAGAATTGTTGAGAAATTTTGATATATTATATTTTTTTATTCACATTACTGCACTCTAGCACAAGGGCATGAGATTATTCTTCATATAATTACTGGAAGTATAATGCCCAAATATTTATATCTATATCAAGCTTTATAGTCCTTCCAGTCCAGAGCTGTGCAAAGTAACCATTTCTCATTTTCTTGCTGAGTAGTGCTACAAACCCAGTTTTGAGAGTACTGTTGCAATAATCCAAGAATAATGCAGTAACATCATCTTCTTGCTGAGTAGTGCTACAAACCCAGTTTTGAGAGTACTCTTGCAATAATCCAAGAATAATGCAGTCGCATGACTCACATCGTAACCTTGATCCCCACTGTCCCATTGCCCGGGTTTCCTCCAATGACTTGGTGCATAACCAGCCTTCAGCCTCACATTATCTGCTATACCTGTTCAAGTTGTAAAATTTAAACTTTTGAATTAAGTTAGTTTTGAAAAGCACATGTGGGTGAAGACAAAGTTTTAGTGCTTAAATTTTGTTTCTTCCCTACATAGACGTCAAAATGTGTTGGGCTCCAATACTCGGATGGCACGGGCCAACCCAGCATGCATTGTGCCATGGGTTATGTTCAGAATTAGAAAGTTTAATTCTATTCGCAATCAATCCACAAAAAAAAATAAATACACAAAAACACACTAGATTTATAGAAGTCCACCTTAATATGAAACTACGTCTTCTCCACTACAATAATTCACTATAATAAAAGTTGCAAGAGAAAATCGTATAACTTCTCCTCTAACCCCTCTCCCCCCTCTTTTTTGCTGGTAATGCAAAACCTTAATGACGGTTTCCTATTTATAAGGAAAAAAGAGAAAATTTGAAATTTACAATGAAACAAATTCCTAAGCAGAATTTACGTAGGAGGCGAGCGTTCCACCCCCACGACAAACTGAGCTCGTAAGATAATCCGCGTATTTGCTTCACACAACAATAATTAGACTCCACAACTTAACATATCAATCAACTATGGATCATAGCATTTATTTAGAACAAGAAAAGGTCAATTAAAATAGGCATTCGGTAGGCTGAAAGTTCTACGCTTGCTGGCTAGGGAAGGGGGGGTACGGTGGCAAAGGGTGGCTTAACAAGATCCACCTTAGACCTGGTTGTATAGTTCCATCATGATCCGATTGACACCTCTATCTCTTTAATAGTTTCAACTTTTACATTAAGTAGTTCATGAATGCTAAGGTAAAATTTCACATCCTATAAAAATGTAAACATTAATCCATAAGGTTTTTAAAATGAAATCTAGATTTTTAATAATGAATAAATACTGTAAGCCCTCCGGGAGCTTGACTATTTCCATTCCATTGCCAGACGTGAGTCATTTCATGAACAAGAACCCCAGTGATCTCTCTTTTCATATCACCAGATTAACCTTGTATGTATCTCGCACAGACTTGAATCTTGTTGCTGGTGTATGCAACTCCAGCCAGCCAGAGTTCTGCTCTGTTGGAAGATTCGCCATATGAAACTTTTGGCTGCATACAGTATTTGGGTTCCGTATTGAACTCCAATTTCAATAGTGAATCGAGCACCACCAGGAGTGTTTGCGGCAGTGTTGGTTACTTTATAGTCCTGTGCATGGGATTCCTTGGATGGCTGCTTGGATTGCCAAGAAAGAGAGAATGTCATTTAGTTAGCCATGTCTGTGCGTAAATTATGCATGCAATGCAACTGCAGTTTATACTTTGTTACATATATAGATGAGTGGGAGTTGTTGGTTTTAAGAAGCATCTCTTGGCGTCTTAGTTCTTTGCACAATGGCACGTATTGGTTGTGAGAAAGAAAATGAAAGAAACAAACAAAAAAAAGTCGCATGATTGGCTAGGGACCTCTGCTGCAATTTTCCCAAAATTGTGTTGTGTAATTTTTACCAAAACAAAATGTCCATAGATAGACACATTCTTTTGATTTAACTCCATCTTTGCAAAACTACAGATAATCATCCAGGCAAAGCAAGTACAGAATATGTACCTCAAAAATGTTCGACGCAGAGCTCCAAGAATTACAATAGCAGCTCCAGACTTTTTTTCGGGGCCCAACAGCTATACTATTTCAGTAGAATCCTGATTGATCTGCACAAAAATGTCTCAGGCATTGGTCGCCAGCCAACGATGAATATCAATCCAAAAATAATACAAGATAAATTATTAAACATTTACAGGAATTAGTATATGACAGCTATAAATTTCATGAATTTCAGAATTATCTTCAATATTAGTCCTGTGCTCCTTAGACGATCAAATATTTTGTCCAGTTTAGAATGTGAAGAAATGTCAGAAAACATCACATCAAAGGATGGCAAGCAAAAATCTAGAATCCTGGCAGCCACTTTGGTCCAACTGCTCTGCCAGCTGTGAGCTACGACATCAGAAACCATACCAAATAAATATGACGTCTCAATACTGATCCAACTCCAATAAAAGCTAATACTGGGAGAACTAAAGGCTCTATCCCTTGAAGGTTTCAAACATCGCTAACAGGTCCATCATGCAGAAAGCACCTTCAAAGTAAAGACTCACCTACATCAGGTGTCATGGCCAGATTCCAGTTGCTAGAGGAGCATGTAATCCCCATGATCATGGTACTTTCAACTACGGGATTGTATCATAAATCCAAAAGCAATGAAATTTAGAACCATGTTAAATACACTAGTCCTTGACAGAAGAGACATTAAGAGTTCCTCCATAATTTTCACCAACGGATGCCTGAAGAATTGAATCCACAAGAATAATACGAACAAAATTAAAAATAATTCAAAGGGAGACAGCAAAATATCCTCCCCATCCTCAAAAGATAAAAACAGGATAAAGAAGGATATGGGAAGAGGGGAAAGCAGGAAGACATGGGGGTTGATGATATTGGCCAAGACAAAGAAACCTGGAGATGAGGAAGTATGTTGTCACAAACTAGTCCAAAAATTTTCGACCTCTCAGTTAACCTGAGAGAGAAAAAAATAAGTCCTATCAATCAACCGTATCTTGGTGTATAACAACATTAAACCTTGGCAAATAAGAAATAACACAGTAATGTGTACAAAACATAAATAAGTTTTCAAGAACACGTAAATGATAAAACAATCTTCCAAGCTATAGTACTAGAAACATTAGGAAACTATAAGGTAGAGAAAACAATGTCAAATATTGTCACACTCAATCTGGCTTGTATAACTCTGTGACACTTCCCCAGGCCAAAAGTGTTTTTTGTCCAACACTCCATCTGGCCCATATCTTTTTCTTTTTTCTTTTTTTTTTTTCTTTTCTTTTGACAAAATACCTAAACAGTACATTGTTCTTTTGACTAGAAACACTAACATTGGCCTAGATTGAGATTTGGTTACAGAAGTGAAGCAAGCTTTGACACCAATGGATCTATCAAAGCATATAGAACACAAGAAAAAGTAGGGGCACAGGAGGGGAGAAGTGAAGAGAGATGAAAAGAGACAGAGAAGAAAGAAGATCAAGAAGAGGAAATTTCAATAACCTTATATTCAGTTCATAGTCCGCATACTACAAAAATCCATAAAACCTATTTATGCTTAGAATCTCTAGTAAAGAAATTAAAATTACTCATACTTATTCTTTTGCCCAGAAATACCTGTCTATTCTTTGAGAAGCCTTCCAACATAACTTTAAGGATCTCCATCACCATGTTAAATGTGGAAAAAGTTTTTGCATTTATCAAATAAAACGACGTTTTTGGACAATAAACATCAAAATATTAACTCTCTACATATGTCCTACTTTTCCAAAACATGACAAATGGGCTAGTCACTCGTCTCGTTCAGGTCTATATAGTGGTATCCATGTATACTATTCTCAAAAAAATAAAAATGAAGAAAATCACAAATATAAAGCAATATCATCACAAGTGCACTTCTGTAAAATTAAAAATTTGTATCATGTACATACCTTCTTAAAAGGCGGATACAAACATAAACCTCCTCAATATCTGTTTGAATTTTGAGTTCTAAATATTGCTTAACAAGCTCACACAAGCAACTAACAGCATCGTCCCATTCATCAGTGCCCACATCTAGAGGAACACGCTTCTCAGAGAAAAGCCGCTGAAGTATAGAAGACAAATGGCAATGTCCTGATCTATAATACATCTCAGAAAAAATGTTCAACATCCCACAGCAGCTGACTTTGAACTTGTCAACCCACAGAGGAGGATTTCCAACCCAGAGCTCATTAGCTGAAACAAATTGCGTAGATCCAGTCTGATTCTCACTTGGATTCAGCAAAGCATCTGGCACAGATTCTGGTTTCCTGTGTGCAGGAAGAAACTCAAGTATGTCTTCCCTCAACTCTTGAGGAAGTTGTTGCAACACCGAGCGATCTACCTGACTCAGAGATGAGGGCATTACGGCAATATTTTCAGAAACTGAAGCAGAGAAAGGTCGAATGGGGATTCCCTCATCAACACACTGTTTTTCCGAACAAAAGCACAGAAAATTATCGCCATAAACTGAAGAAAGTAAAAAATAATCTATTATATTAGGAAATCCTGAGGACCTGATCTACTTTTTATTTCACAGATGAATTGGCTAAATACTGCGGGATTATATCTCTACCTTAATTGACCTCCGCCTTAAGAAAATATAACTAAGAAACACACTTAGTATATAGGTGATTATACATATTAAAGAGACTGATACATTTCACAGGTCCTTCCAAGTATCAGAATGTTATAGATTTTTATAAAAAGACTGATACAAAGTGATCACAAGGATAAAATAACTAGTATTGACTAAGATACCATATCAATTTCTTTTGATGACAAAAACAGATTTTTAGAACATTTTCACAAGAAGCAATTGAATGAGAGGTTCCTTGAAGGAACATAACAACTGGAAACAACGACAATCAAACAACTGCAGTATGTAAGAACTGGTTAATAAACCATTTGGTAGAGATTAAAATCGGATTAAAATTGAAAAACTAGCCGTTATTGTTGACTTTTATTAGACGAGTGAGACCCAATAACAGCTATATTTTCAATTTTAATCGGCTTTTAATCGATACCAAACAAGCCGTAAGTTACTGAGAATAGCAAAATAACAATCATATCCAAATGTGAAATACAATGTCACCACATACATGCTGGCATCAGCAGGGTTTTATGGTGACCTACTAGTATTAACTAGTTAAATTGAAGCCCAGCACATGCAAGTGAAAGGAAAAGGAGGGGAAAAGATAGAAGCAGACGATCCTGCTAGATCCTCGTACTAAATGCATCCACCTTAAAATGTGATCTCATCAATTCATTTACAATCATGCGCCCAGTTATTACAAGATAAATAAGATTACTAGTTTACAGGATTGATCCGGTGTAGGAAGTGAATTATATGATAGGATGCTAAAGTAAATGTAAGATAATCACTAAACTTTTTAGCTTTCTAAATAGCCATCTTCTTGTAGAGAAAGTGCAAGCCCATTACTTGGCTAAAAACCTCCAGAAATCAGTTACTATAAGAAAAATTATTCATGCGCCTTTTGACTAGCTCTTCTCCAACGCCTAACAGACCACTTTCTATGTTTATAGCATTGCATGAATGGGAAATCACATAATCAACAAATTTTAAGCACAAAAAATTGTTTAATTTATACTTTATTTCCCAGGGATATTGATTTATTTCAGATCCTTTAGTTAAGTATGGCTGTGCACAAGCTACATAGACCATGAGTAGGAGCAGTACCTTAATGTCAAAGGAGAATTTATTAGATTGGACCAGATGAGAGGGATGGCATTCCTTTTCCTCAGAAGTTACCCCTAATTGGAATGCAACAGTTCCTCATGAGACATTTGACAAGGAGAAGAAAATCCACTTTTAAAGAGAAGAAAGGTTTAAAATTTACCCTCAAAACTATCAACTGACATAGTAGACATATTCATGTCACTTTTATACTTGGAAATGAAACTTGTTAACTCCCCACCATACATGTCATTAATTTCTGCAACAACGTCAGGTGGAAGAGAGACTATAACTCCCACATCAAGATCATGTAGAGGAGGGAGAATCACACCCTGTCTAATGCCACTTACTCCAGCAGACGAGCTAGCATCACTTCGGACAGGTGGTCCAGCGTGATTGGAGGACAACTGACCTCGATCTCCTTCAAAATTCAGTTTCCCAACTGTAACACAAGTAAAACTGCTACTGTTCAGTTTAAGTCAAGACCTAACATTTTTATACAAACAAAATATGGAAAATTTTCTACCCCTCTTTGGTGGGGATTAAATCAGATTTTTGGTAGATTTTAATAGAAACTTATGAAATGTGTGATTGAAATTGTGGACCCCATAAAATGTTTGGTTAAAATTAGCTATTGACTTTGACTTATATTAAAATCTGGATTTTAGTTTCTACCAAACAAGGGCTATTGTTTCTACATGGATTTTAAAGCTAAATTTAGAAATTAAGTCAAAGAGTATTGACATTTTAGTCCCTTGTCAAAAAAAAGTAAGCTCCGAGTTTCTACAGAAACCTAAGGATATCATCACAACAGGGTTGATATAAGTAATGGATAAAAAATGGAAGTCGAAAACTCTTTCAGACTCTTAAGCTGAGAACTCAATCCAGGATTTAAAGGGAATGGCCAACAAGGGGGGGAGGTGAATGAGTGAATAACTTCAACACACATTATCTTTAGCCAATATAATCATGCACAAGTTTCATAACCATGTCAAACACCTAAAAAAGTAAACCTTGAAGCTATATAGTGTGACTAAATTCTATTGCACAATTCCACGTCCAAAAGAAAATTTGAAATAACAAAATAAAACATGTGTTTATAATACCTATATCATTGTGCTTGGTGAGACTAGTAACTTTCTCTTGATCTGTGTCCTTTGTCGAAGTGGAAACAAGCCAGGAGAGAATGGAATTCCTCTGGTGGACTTCAGGACAAAAGTAAATCAGATCAGTCGATAAAAGCAATATTGAAATAACAAAGGAAATTGCAAAAATGTTATATATCAAATCTAGAGACCAATAATAAATAGTTGAAATGCTTAGGATTCTTCCAAGAATATTATAGAGAGCTAATAATCATAAAACACAAACCTAGCTTGCCATTATTTGTGTTTTCGAGTTTAGAAACCTGCAAGCCCATTCCTCTGATATCTTTAACATCTGCACCAACATTGTCATATTATGTATGGATCAAATTATAAAAGTAAAATGCCCCTTACAGTTAAACACGATACACTCCATAACAACTTTTGTACCTGTACTTCAAAATAAATTTCTAAAATTGAATTTCAAAATAGAAAAATCTAAAAATAACAAAATGTCCAAAAAAAAAACAAGAAAATATCAAACAATTCAAAGATAAAGTATATGGTCATCCTACTGCTAAGTAGGGGAAAGAGACATTATAGTTTATACGACCAAACAAACTCTCTTAAGGATTAGAAAAGTAAGAAATCAAGAAATACTTATAACAGCAAGATGATAGTTTGGTAAAAATGTAAATCACTGAAAGAATTTTAAAAAAAATACATCAGATCAAAAAATTTGAAGAGAAGAATGCATTATTAGACATGATACCAAAGTATTCAAGAAGCACGGAACGTTCCTACTTAGCTTTTTGAGAGATGAATCTCCTGGTCAGGGAAAGGAGATACTTGATTAAATGGCATTTTGGAATTCAATGTCCATGTACACAATACGTGAATATTTAAAAATCTGCCAAGTGAGCACTAAAACTTGCCATCCCAGGAAAAGAAAATTAACAAAAAGTACGACCCAGATGAAAAAGTGATTTAGCTTTATCGTTTAAAGATACAATAAATCTCTCAATATCTGGAAGAAACAAATGAATAAAGGACAAAAGGGAAATTCTTTGAATGGCTTTGTCAATTTTAACTGAGCCTACTAAGTGGAAGAAATATAATGGTTGTATTTCTGGTAAGAACAAGTTAGAAGCTTCTAGTTAAAGCTTTCATCTTCAAACCATTTTGCAGGCATACGCTAATTCAGTGCACTCAGTCCCAAAAGAAAGGTCTGCAAATAGCCAATTATCTTATAAGCGTGATAAAGGAAAAAGATCAGTGAGCCCAAACTACCTATTTGAAAATATCCAAAGAGCTGAGTGGTTATCCTCTGAATCACATCCAGTTCGTCTGTGGCCATCGGAATCTGTCATTCAAGAATACTTTTATATATAAAAGAATGGTAACGTCATACCATGGATCCAGAAAAAAAAAAAATGTTGATGTAATAATGTTATATACCGTAATGGAATGGCTAAGGTTCTCACAGTCTCCATGGCCCATATACTTTATTGGCTCGCCAGCATCACTTCGTCTCTTCTTTATCTACATAATGCCATTGTTCAAAGCAACATAATTTTTCTTCAATGAGTTAAATTTCATAAATTTTCAGTGACAACAAAGTATTAGCATACAGGCACCAAAATGTCACTTGTCATGAGAACTTTCAATAACAACATATGGCCAAACCTTCAGGGTAAAAGAGCGACCTAACACTCCACATCCCTGCAATCGCAGTGAAACCTCCTTGCACAGGTTCGTCAAGAAACGTTGAGCCTGAAATCAAAAGCACTATTAATACTTTACAGAAAGGTAAAAGAAAATCAATTCCACAATAGACTACTGACATCATTTGTATTCTTGAACCTCACACCCCAGTTCACTTCAGCACCTATAGATTTGCTTTCCTGCAAAAAGGGCAAAATCCAAGTATAGGTAGGCTTCATATATTAAGCTTTACATAACCAAAGCAAGTGCCATGAGACTATGAAAAGTACAAGCACGTTTGCCTAGTCTAAGAAATGATTGTTGTCTGCTCTGTGCCACGTGCTTTGATGAATGGAAAGTATAAGCAGGTCAGCCTATTCTATCAAACAGAGAATGACACTTCTTATGATCTTCCTGTAGCATTCAAAAGGAACAACTTGCTCTAATTTCTCTATATCATACCCAATAACTTCTCACATCCATATGTCACACATCTTAGATCAGAATAGCATATTATGCCGGCTTCACTAACATTCTGAAGCAAGGGACTAACCCACTAACAAAGCACTACGTAGTACTCACACCAACTATACATGGCAGACCTCACTAACATAGCAATGTCAGAATGTTAGTTGAATTGCATAAGAAAAATACTGAATGCCTTCAGGTTTACAAGACTACTTCACAAGTGGATGTAGCTTACCACTGATAATATTAGACAAGACTGAAAGCATGCAGTAGTACAATCCTAGAAGGAGCAAAATAAAGATATTGGTTACCGACCTTAATCACTCCAACGTGTCGATTGTCGATCCCTCTACTATAATTCCAGAGCATATCTCCAGTTTTCACCCCGAAATCCTTCTGAAGAGATTCCTGGAAACATCACAAAGACGAAATCTAAAATTAAATGTTGTCCTAAAAAACTAGTTCTTTGAATATTATATTTTCCTTTAGTAGTAGCAAGTGAAATTCAAAAATAGACACACACACAACTGCAGACATGTAAAGCCACTTCAGATCCTATATTAGCAGGTAGAGAACGAGAATGAAGGCACATTAAAAAATTAAAGCAAACAGGCAAAAAGGTTAAGCATTGAAGCCTGCAAAGTTCCAAAGTAGCACATCCCATAATTAGCCAATTGCTCGAAGTAGAAATTTTAGGTCTTTTTTTAAAATAACTTTAATTTATAAATAGATAGAAATGAGTGGTGGATAAGTGTACAGTACTTGTGGGTCTATTGGAATCTTTGGTTGAAAATAAAGTTTGACTATATATAATGATTTACAAAATTTTGCCAAATGGAGAATTAGTTATTTGATACTTCAGTTGAGTTTGTGCCCAGGAGTTGTCGAAACTGTATTAATGCACCAACCAATGACATCAGGATCCATCTAAACCAAAAGTTTACCTTGGATATTATGCGCAGCTGTCCACAAGTTTCAATTTGCCCTTTTTTCAACTTCTCTGCCAAAACATGACCAATTCCAGGAAGTGCTCTGACTGGAAGTGCACATAAATAATCATCCACCTGAAAACTCAACTAGACATAATCAGTGATATGGATTGAAGTTGATCTCAAACCTCAGTATCCTTCATCATCTTCCTTTTCAGTTTTATGAATTTCATGTTTCTATAACCTTTTTTAGCACACTTCTTTGACATGTGGAGCAGAAAATAGCATTAAACAAGTAATAGAAAAGAAATAATGTTCTAACTCCGAGTAATGTAAGTAGATTAACATTTAAGCATGCATCTGGATATTTTAGCATCGCCAAGAAACAATAGGCAAGTTTGAATCATGATAAATGGTTTCCAAAGAAGTTTGACAACTCGTACATCTAAAGAAGAGGCAAAAAGATCTACAACAAAACTTAATTAGCAAGAGATATATAACGTCTGTTCAAGCCACATTTTTGGCTTAGAATGCATTTTGGAATAATAAATTGATGGAGAATGTGCGGTTAAAAAATAAGGAAAAAATTTGGGTTTGAGTGTAATATTATTTTATTGAAGATTGTGTTGTTGAAAAGAAGAGAGAAAAATGTATTTTGAAAATAATGGGGATCAAACAAGGGCATCATAAAAAAGGAAAAAATAAATAAATAATCCATAATAGTTCAAATGACAACAAGGAAAACAGGGATGCAAAAGTAGAGTAAAAACAGCAAATAATTGAATTACAAAATTCCAAACAGTTCTACTTCAATAAAAGCAGTGAGAAGAGCTCACCTCACCACAGTCCTCACCACCTGGCCCCCCAATCAAAGTTATATTGATGAATTTTGGAGTAAAACATGAGAGAAGTTGGACTGAAAGGTATCATATCATCATAAAAACTTTTAATGTATCACAGAAAGATGGTTCTAATTGTATTAATTTCAACTTCGACAATTTTGTAAAAATCACACGCCACAAAAAGTTGGAGACCACCAGAAATTTCTATACTTCTCAATGCAAGGATGGCCACGTGGGATTTGTTCATATTAAGATAAAAATAATTAAAAAAAAAGAGGCACCATACAGAAACTGAATTACTTTAGAAGGATTATTATTTCATGTTTGCAAGATATAATGCCAAAGTTACTACCTGCTTGAGGAAACAGTGGATAGCAATACTTAATTCACTTCGCAACTGACCATGAAACATCGGCAGAAATAATATGGGATCCCCATCCCCCAACCCCACCTCTCTCAAAAGAAAAAGACATAAATTAACATTGTCAACGAGGCAGCACAAATAGAATACCAAGACCAGAAGGCAAACCAGAAGATGAAGATAAGAGGGCTCAAAAACTAATTTGACACCAGGACAAAATATAGGCAAATGGAACGGTGAAAATGATGTATGGTGATGAATTTATTAAAAAAAAAACGTCATCTATAACAGAGGGGCACACCTTCTCAGGAGGAATGTAACATTGGCCATCCGGTTTTGCAGTTTTTGTAGCAAGGCGGGCCATAAGCATATTTCCTGCAATCCCTGCACTTGCAGTGCATCCTGTAGTGTCTAAAATCTCTTTTCTGATTACCGAAGCTAAAAGCTGGGGATCCTCCACACTCGAGTCAGTGACATCAAGAAACGCTTCATCACAACTGACAGCCTGCATTAAGATAAACTTGCAATTTCAAAACTGAAAAACAGAAACGCAATATAGCTTTGAAATGCATTTTCAAATACAGACCTGCACTTTGTTGCAGTGCTTATGCAAAATGTCATAAAATTGATCTGCCACCTGTAAACCAAGAAATCAAACAACACCAAATGATCGCTATGCAAAATGACATATATGAAGAAATAGCAGTAGGAGCAAATAAATATCATGCCTTTGCAAAAATTATAGAATTAAAGCAAGACAGTTGAACAGATACCTTCTCATAAGCTCCAAAATCATAATGAACAATTACAAGCTGAGGACAACGTGCCTTGGCATCTTTAACAAACATTCCAGCCTTGATTCCTAGAAGCATGCTTGTCACAAAATGAATATGAAACCAAAAAAAAATATAGCATCAGGACACAAACCCCACCAAAATCTCGAGCAGGATAATTGGCAGATGATATTTCAGCAGTTCCGCGGGGACTATCTGAATGGCAAACAGCAACAGGTTTGTCTAGTAATTCGGGACGGTTCTTGATGACCACTGCTACGAAGAAGCAATCCTGTAATAGAATATTTTCAATCATCGTTATATTCTTCAATCAAAATACCTTTATAAAGAAGAGATATATGAGATTTTCTTGGGTCGCTGGGGGGGGGGGAAGTGAAAACGATCACAATTACCATGTCAACATGTATTATGGCAGTCTTGTGAAACACTGGAGAGGCGTTGAGACAAGAACTTTTGTCTCTAAACCCATCAGATGAGCTGGGAAAACGCTTCCGGTACCGATTTCTCCAAGTTCCAATAAAATGCAACCTAGAGCTCTAGAACATCCAAAAGTTAATCAGGGTACATTTGTGAATGGATCGCAATTGAGGATATACTTCAAACACAAAAGTTGAAAGATTTTAATAATATTAGATTAGATAGGTTGCAGCCAAGCAGTCATGGACAATGTGTCTGTGTTCTCCAATAAATTTAAAATGGCTAATATATTACATTTTGACATTCAAATAAATTGAAGCAATATCAACGAACATTTAAATGAATCATAATACTAACATGGAAAATAAATAAAGAACATTTCCTCAGATGTGGGACTGATTGGATACAAAAGTTAAATACTAGAAACTAAGATAAGTTTATCCCAAATATAAGTGCAACTAAGAGAAATAAACCTAATAAAGAATGAAAATCAAATGAAATAGCAGGTAAAATTATGAGTTTAACAATAAAATACAACATGTTAGACTAAAGAAAATCATAGTAGGTTGTGCAGAAAGAGAATATTACAGATAGCCCAAAATTAAAATTTTAAAAAAATAAAAATCCAATACACTAAGCCTGACAAACTCAAAAGTAGAACACGAATTCTAAAAAAGAATATGAAATGAATAAGAGGAGATTATATGTTAAACTCTTCTTGTGGCCATCCTTGGAGATGTGTACTAACGATCCCCCATTGCAATGTTTTTCATCTTAATGATCCAAACCGATAATGTAAGTGAATCTAACAATGTTAGTGAAGCACTGAAGCATAAGATTTTAACCAGTACGAAAGACAACTTGCAACGGAAACTGTTCTGTAGAAACCACGCCACTTATGCCTGGCTATATAAGATGTTATCATTGCTTTGGTACTAACCAGCCCTGATGATCATAAAACTGTGAATTGAAAAATAAAGAAAACACCATCTGAGTATAGTTCTATACATGTATATTGATCATCAAGTCCTCATCTTTATCATAAACCGTTCAGCACTCCAGCCCTGCAACTATAATCCCATGAAGCAATTTAACTCCATTGCTTTTAAATTCCAAAAACTTATTTTGAAGATGATTAGCTTAGCATTTCACCATAAAAAATGTGCCGAGATCCAGAAAGGTAAAAATACAAAAGCAGAAGAGCGTTCAAACACCCCAACAGGAACACATTTTCAACCTAAGCATTATTCCTTTTCCTGTAATGGTTTCAAAAAGAGAGACATACATACAATTCTGAAGCTTGCTGATGGCTTCTTAATTTAAATTATGCATACATCTCAAAAGAAACCACTATTTCAGAGTACTGATACGTTGGAATCATAGAACCAAAACACGTGCAGAAAAGAATTTGTAAAATTTCAAAGTTCTTACCTTAAAATAATTTTCAACAAAATCAGGATCTACAAGAGTTGAATGAGGCCGATTAGATGCTAAACTGATTCTTGAACTTGATGACTCTTTAAAATTATGATCATCAGGGATGCAACTGCAAACTGAGGCAGAAGCCTGAAAAGAACTAATAGACTTGGGTTCAAATCCTGTATCCATCCCCTCTAACATGGAAATATCACAGAGTTCAGCACCTTTCGGTTCACAATGGCTTCCTACACTACAAGCAGGCTCTTCTAGTATCATTTCGGTAGGGCACACGTGCAAAAGGCCATCAAATTCTGGACCGCATTGGTCCACTTGTTCTGTAGAATCACACTGTTCGGGACAATTGGCAACCATCAAAGTCCCATACTCCAATGATGAATTCTCAGTTTCAGAAATTACTTGATTGCCAAGATTTAGGGCTACATCATCAGAATCTCGGATGTTTTTCAGAGGAAAGAAAGCAGATAATTTTGGTTGGTTATGAATTTCACTTGCAAGCTGATCGAGTTGATAAGGGATCCCTACAGGCAACCAAACAACCAGAGTGACTTTAATGGATGCCACTCAAATTTTTACTCACAGTCTTGTAAAAATCTTCCCTAGTATGAAAAGCAAATCAGCAGATCTACAACTATGCAGCAGCAGTGAAATCCTACGACAGGTGTTCATAAACCTATTTTAACTATTACTTGGATATATCTTTGTCCCAGGAAGGAGGTTAGGCCTAAGGAGCAATTTGCCACATGTGTTTAATTAATCACTTCAATATTTTTTGAGAAGTTCAAGTTATACCATAAGCTAGCTCATTGTCATCAAGACTTAAAAGTATTTCACCTCTTGTTACAGTTCAGTCCAAACAGATAAGCTGGTGAGAGAAAATGAGTGGGAAGATATACTATGTACCCAGAGATGATGGCATACCATGTCTAGGAAAAAAATATCAATTCATAATCTGCTAAAATAGTATTCCAGGTAACTAAGGTCATGAATGCTGAAAAACTTACAAATTTAAAGAACAGAAATGATAGTAGATCAAAAAGTATTTAGTCTTTGAATTACTTTCTTTCCAATTCCTTCTCTATTGCTATTAAAAAAGGAAAATATACTAATAATGAGTTCTTTCTCAGGTTTCCTCACACGTTTACCATTCATAGATTTAGAAGAAACATTCATTACAAAAACGAATTTCAGAAGTTGATTGTGAGTACCGTGAAGTGAACCTAAATTTAAACTAAAGAATCAATTCTAAATATGACGTACAACTCAAAAGTTTATTAGCAGCAACTGAATCTTGCACCCAGGTGGGTTTAACTACTGGAAGCCCACCACTGAATGACCTGTATCAAATTCACAAACAGAAATTTGTTAAGTACCAAAAACATCAATGCATCAGTTTGACATACAAAGACAAGATGAACCTCAAATTCTTGATTTTACTGTCAGGGAGATTACTGCAGATTATATGAGTAACACGATGCCTTGAAAAATAATTCTCGAATCGTCCTCCATACTTCAACATGTAGCCTCGAAGCTCCTGCAAAAAAAAATAAAAAATAAAAAAATAAATGTCTACATTCCTAATATGGAACATAATAAGAGAAGTAATGATTTTTTTTTAAAAAGGAGCATCTAAAGATAAAAAGGAATGTCTAAAATAACTCCTATGCTTATTTTTAATCCTCACAAATTTGTAGTTTCAAACTTGAGCGTTCTTCTTAACTTGAATTAAAATTCTTGAATTGCATGAACATATGCAATACAATGGACTGTCTGAATCCAAACAAAACAAGGTTAAGCAATCCAATACATCTATTTAATGAAAACAGAAGCCCATAAAATATCAGATTACAAATCAAACCTGACTAGACGGGACAGTATATCCATCCACAAAAATCGAAACCCCGTGAAATATAGATTTCCCAGAAGCAGAACCACTTTGAGAAGAGCTTGAAGCCTCAGCATCAAACTGTTCGTGTAGTTTTTTATTCTTCAAAACCATGTAACTACACCCAAGTAGCCAAAAACAATCAAAGACCAAAGCAAAACTAAAAATATTATATATTCATAACTACCAAATGAATAAAAAAAGAGACTTACATCCAAAAACAAAAAGAAAATAATTAAAAGAAGATTAGGAGAAAGAACAATTGAAAAAATAATGAAAAGAGACTTGCATCGAAAAAGAAAATAAAATGAATGAAAGAGGATTAGGAAGAAAGAACAATTGAACATATTATCTGAATGCGTTAAAGAAAGCAATAACACAATTTTTAAAATAAAAAATTATATTTGTAGAACTAATGACACTATTGTATACCTGCAAGTATCATGCAAGCAGAATATGAAAGATTCAGTAACATGACTAGAGACATTACCTAAAGAAGCAAATGCAGCGAAGGACATACACAACATAGTGCAAAGTAAGAATTTTCTCCATCCATATTAGCATATTCGTCATAACACAAACAATAAAATAGCAAACCAGTACTGTGGAAGTAACAATACATTGTAAGTTCATAGACCATAGAGTCGAAACAACTGAAAATCAGGTAATTGCCAAGTACTGCCAAACTCTTTAAACACCAAAAATTCTCAGAAAGCATCAACAAGAAACAAATTCCTGGTTCCCTTAAAACTACAAGGCATACCTCATGTCCGTATTATTTTTCTGCAAAACATCCGCAACCTAAGTTTTCAATGAAAAATTACGTGCAACCTTGTTCGTAAACATCAATTCCTCTACTCATGCAGAAATCCATACTATCAAGATTTCAAGTAGCCCGTGCTGTTGAGATTTCATGTATATATTTATTGGAATTTCCATTTAAAATCAACGAAACCTACAGTAATTATCAATACAACTTCTTAAATTACTTTCTTAACTTCTATAAAAAGCAACTTCTAAGAAGCTAGAAACCTGCTCAACACACACGCACGCACACGTGGAGAGAAGAGGGACGGGACCTGCCGAAATCGGAGAACGGGGAATTACGGAAGGCGGAGCGAGAGGAAGAGCGAGAATTTGCTCCCCAAGCCATGCCTAGGGTTTTCTGGTTCGTCTTCTTCTTCTTCTTGTCAGTATTCGTACTTTTAGCACCACTGCTACTGGTTTTGTTAGAAGGATTTGAAGAGATTGAATTGAAGCTCCGTTTCGAATTCGAAACTGAGTTCCCGGAGCGAGTCGAATCGAAACTCATCTTCGCGAGTTACGAATAAATTGAACTGCTTACGAGGTTAACTATAAGTACGAAAATACAATTGAATTTTGAGATGTTCGGAAATTTGAAGAATATTTAAGAAACTTGCAGAGAAAGCATTTGAAATGAATGGGAATTTTTCTTGATTTCGAATTTATATTTATCGACCATTTGCGGGAGCGGGATGAGATTGCCTGCAGTTCTCTTGTTTACAGTGCTATGCGGTGCAATATTTTAACTAGGGTAATTAGCAGAAATGTTCCCTAACGTTTACATTCGTTGCTAAAATGGTCCCTATTGTTTTAAATTTGATATTTGTACCCTTATTTCAAATGTTTGTTNTTCTTGATTTCGAATTTATATTTATCGACCATTTGCGGGAGCGGGATGAGATTGCCTGCAGTTCTCTTGTTTACAGTGCTATGCGGTGCAACATTTTAACTAGGGTAATTAGCAGAAATGTTCCCTAATGTTTACATTCGTTGCTAAAATGGTCCCTATTGTTTTAAATTTGATATTTGTACCCTATTTCAAACGTTTGTTGAGGAATTGGTCCTTCCATCCACTTCCGTTAAATCAGCCGTTAAAAAATTGAATGGAATTTGCCCATGTTTGAGTCACGTTAAAATTTTTAATCTCATTTTTTACTCATTTTCAAATACACATTTTTCAATAAAATAATATTTTTCATCACATCAATAAGTTTTCCTTTTTTTTCAACCACACATTGTACATTAATTTACTATTTCAAAATACATTTTTCCAAAATAATGTGGTTCAAACACACCCTTGTTTGAAATAATGCTATCACGGGTGCTAGGCACTAATCTATGTAGCTGCGCTTTGTATGCTCGAGCCTCATTTTATTAAAAATTCACTTTTTAAAAATTTATTTTTTACTGTACATTCTTCAATAAAATAATATTATACGTGAATCGAAAAAAAATTATTCATTTTAAACGCACATTTTCCAAACATACTATTTAAAAATGCATTTTTTTAAAACTCAAGATGGGACTCAAATACGAGCTAGATTGAATTAAATGCTAAAATGAGTTATTTGATCTTGCATTTAAATAAATTTATCATTTAATGTTATGTAATTGCAATATAGATTAGTACTTAACACTAGTGGTAATGGAAAACATTACTCTCCTTGTTTAATTCTTATTATTTTTAAAATATATTTTCTTTTTTTTTCTTTTCAACCACACATTCTCCATTAAAATAATATTACACACAAATTCAAAAAAAAAAATCTTATATTTTAATCACACATTTTCCATCAATCTATAATTTCAAAATTCATTATTCTCAAAAAAATAAAACTCAAACGGACTCTAAAGTTGCTAGGTATTTAGGCAACACAATGCTTTGCCGAATCGCATACTCATATTTGCAATTTTAGGTCAAATTGGTGGAATTGATGACGTAATAGTGATGGGTGATCCGGCAATGGGTCGGGTTATATTTTGACCTTTTCGATTTTCTTATTAAAGGTGTGTTTGATGGATATGATTGAAGAAAAAAATGTATTTTAAATAGTGATATAATGTTAAATATTTGGTTAAAAGGTGATTAAAAGTTATTGATATAATGAAAAATATGTAGTTAAAAATAAAGTATAAAATAATGTATTTTAAAAAAATATGTGTCAAACACACTAATAAGTGTTTTGTAATAACTAATGACTTTGTGTGGACCTATTTTTTACTGACAATGCACAGTTAAGCATGTACACTAATGAATTCATTTTTTTTTTCTTTTTTTTTTTTTATGAAGTACACTAATGAAATTGTGGTGTGCCCGTTTGGTAAATTTATAATTTTTTTATGAATTAGTCAAACTTTATTTTTTACTATACATTTCAATGAACTTATAAGTAATATTCACTTATTCATTATTTAATTCTTCGTATTATAAATTAAACAGTTTTATAAATTATTTCCAAACAGAAGTTTAGCTTGTTTGAAAAGTGTTAATAAACGATTTAAATTATAAATAGATAAAAATGAGTGATGGATAAATAAATAATACTTATGAATTTTTCGAGATGTGTGTATAAAAAGCGCTAGAATATTTATAAACAGTTTGTAAATATGATGTTTTTTTTATAAACAGTTCTCAACTTTTATTTTTTTGTCTCGCGTACTTTTATCTTCTCGCGTGTTTTTGGTACCCTAGTTGAACATTAAAGTCTAAATGATGTTTTTCATTTTAATTAAACAAATCTGAGTGACGTGTTTTGTTTGTTGGGATGTGATGCCAACTATGTCCTTTTAAGATTCCTTGGACCTTTGGATTAAGTTGATGATTTATGGTTGGTAATGATGGTATAAATAGACCCTTCAGTCGCCCCGTTGGGTTAATATTCCGCATTCTGTTGTTTGGGTTGGTTTCTAGATTCTTCCATTTTCTTTGATATCTTCTTCTTTCAAATCTTCCATTGAAAGTCGATTCTTCTAAAGTTCTTTGTGTATACTAACTACTAAGCGTGTTTGAAAGAGAGTATAAGAGTGATTCTTGTGGCTTCCTTTAATTGATAAAGAATGCTTTAGGGTCCCGTGCTGGAGTTTGAGTGGCCATACAGAATAATTTTGATTTTGAGCTACTTTTGATATTTACTTCACTTTGATGTATTTGGAAGTGTACTTGTAATCGAAAGAATGAAACACATTTTTCTTATAACATTTTTCTTATAACATTTCAGACTAAAATGATTAAACCCTTGTTTGATGGTTAAAATCTAAATTTTAATCGAAATCAATATTAATAATTAATTTTTAACCACATATTTTATGGGTCCACAAACCACAACTTTTCGATCACACATTCCATTAAATTTTATCAAATTCTATTGAAAATCTGATTTTAATCTCAATCAAACATGAAATAGATAAATTTAGCCCATATTTTTCTCTCGTTCTTTTAAGACTCTATTTTCTACATACGAATTTTCAATCACATTCATACAATTAATATTATACACATAAATCCAATACATTTTTTTATTTTTTAACCACACGTTCTCCAAATAATTTACTATTCAAAACATTATTTTCCAAAAAAAAAAGGCTATCAATTTGCCCACATTTTCTAAAATTTCTTTTTTTTCTCAAACTCATTTTCAATCACACATTTCATGAAATTCATAACTTTTATCAATTTTCAACTACATATTTTTATCGACTTCAACTTTAATTTAAACCAAACAATGGCTTATTTTGGACATCAACTTTTGGGAGTTCATAGCTTCCTCGCATTCGATCCTCGATATATATTCTCATCCTCGAAAATATTTATCATACATTTTCATATTCAAACTCAATTTTCATCAGATTATTATCAACTAATTGTTCGGCCAATTTTTTGTGCATGTGCAGCCATAAAAATCAAGTTCAAATTTTGCTAAATCAAGTTAAAGCAATAATTTGGACCTCTATTAAGAGTCTACGACGTGCAAAATTAAGTCTTTGTTATGGAATAAAAGAGAGTGACAAGAGTAATGTTATTTATTATTATGATGATGAAATATGTGACAATATATTATCTACTCCATTTCTATTTTTCTTCCCCCTCATAAAAATTGAATTGTCTAATCCTATTATTCTACATAGGCTACCCCACATTATCAATATTCCATCATTGTAATGATAACTAACAATATTCAAGTGACAAAAGTCACACATCGTGCTTAATTCAATTTTCATACAATTTTGAAATATGGACGAACATAATATTTGTTTGATGTCGAAAAAGGCACACAATTTGTATTGAATACATAGACTTTGTGGGAGTACAATTCTATATGTTTTAAGAGCCTAAAGATCTCATCAAACTCGGATGAGTTAGTGCATGTCTCATTAATGGTTGTTTGATGTAGATTTTTTAGAATAGATCCGGTGAAAAATCATACTTTTTAAGAATATATGGTTAAAGTACGAAAAAGTTATTATTTTACGTACAAAATTATTTTATTAGGAGAATGCATATGAATTTGAAAAAAAAAAAATTTAAAGAATAGACTTAAAAATGTAGTAGTACTTTTTATAAAAGTAGGTAAAGATGTACTAAAGTAAATTTTTGAGCAAACAAATTACTCTAGACAAGGTTTGGAGAAAAGGTAATGTAGTTCTTTGTTTGATAAAATTTTGTTAATTAACTTTACGACTGATCAAATTTTAATTTTAACAACACATTTGATGGAATCTAATTTTTTTTATTTTTCAACCTCACATTTCATTAACTTTTATCAAATTTTTCTAAAAACTTCTATCAAAGTTTGTTCAACAATCCCTTAACTTCTAAGCTTCAATGGAACATGTCCTCAATCTTATAGAACAAACAAAAGTTTGTCTGGACCTTTCTTTTAGCAAATTACCATTGGCAAAATGCTAGACAACCATATGTTTTATGCTAAGTTTCTCCAAACTATTAATAGGAGTCATTACGTTTGACATTACGTGATTCACCATATTCCTAGGCGTATTGCTAGGTTCAAAATATCGAGTTTTGATTTGAGTCAAAAGTATTTCTATACTCTTGAAAGCCCTTTTATCGTGCTCGATAATAAACTGATGATTGACCTTGGTGGTAGAGGTTCAAGCTCCTAAGTTGACTACAAGCTAATTATGAGGTCAAGCTCATGGTCTCTCCTAACACAGACATAGTACATTTGCCCGTCAAATCAACACTCACATTTTTTATCAAATTGATTATTCTTGGTGTATATAGAGGGCATCATAATGGATACACGGTGCCTCCCTATTGGAGGAGGTGCCGATGGACCCGCATAGACATAGTACATTTGCCCGTCTTCTATACTACTACATAGTCTGTATTCATTTCTCAATTATATTTCTACATTCAATATCAATTATAACACTACAAATTTTCAATTACAATCATACTAGACTACTACATAGTTTACATATAATTTCAATATCAATTATCACACTTCAAATTTTCAATTACAATCTTGCACGTCAACTTTCTTTCAATTCTTGATATGTTACTTACTATACATTTTATATCAATTCACAAATGGATCCAGCTCATTTGTTGAAAGCTTGTTCGGTATCGGAGGTGAATCACCTATCACACCACAAAGTCAATTTCAGAATGAATTCGCCGATCTAAATGAAGTTCTTATTCTCGAAAATATTCTAAATTTCGATACTTATGGAAGTAGTAATCCAATTGATTTGGATGACATTGATATTTTCGAGGCGGAACAAGAGGACGAAGATGAATTAGATACTCTCGATTCAAGAGGTAAGCGAAAGGGGAAAAACGTGCAAAATATTGGGATCATTTTAAATTGATTCAAACAAGTCGTGTGGTCGATGGAGTTGCAGAATCTAAAGCAATATGTAAATACTGTCAACA
The DNA here is from genome assembly GCA_903798345.1 of Fraxinus anomala. Lineage (NCBI taxonomy): Eukaryota > Viridiplantae > Streptophyta > Magnoliopsida > Lamiales > Oleaceae > Fraxinus > Fraxinus anomala. Next base: position 26,001 of record CAIGRN010035437.1, read on the forward strand.
ACTATTGGCATGATAAAAAGGCATTGGAATCACCCACCTCAATGTCACTACAAAGCATGTGTGGCCAAACACGGGCTTCTTCCTGTCGATCAAATGTAATTGCAATTTGGTAGTTCAGGCACCGGTTCTACTACTACGCCACTCTCTACGTGGATGTATTCGGAAGAGAAACTCGAACGAGAATGGTGAAGTTCGTTGCTACTGCTGAGTTGCCTCTAACAATAGCGGACAACCAACATTTCATCTCGTACGCGAAAGAATATCTTCAATCGAGGTACATTGGGATAACTCGAAACACTTTTCGTTCAAATGCAATTGAATATTTCCTTAATACAAAAAAATTATTGGTTGTCGATTTAGAAAAATATTGAGATGTTATATCTTTAACTTCAGATATATGGAAATGGATTAATAAAAGAGTTTATATAGATGCAACTGCACACTATATAGACTCACTTTGGTGTATACATAAAAAAATTATTGCGAAAAATTATTGAGTTCCCTCACAACGCTAACAACATATATAACGTTATTATAAACATTATTGGAGAATATCGTTACGAGAGTAAAATTCGCTAATTTACATTCGACAACGTTGGTGTTAATAAGGTAGTTATCGATAAATTGTGTAGAGTACTGTAGCCCGATTTCGATGGTTATTTGTTTCATATTCGATGTGTGTGTCATATTTTTAATTTAATAGTGCAGGACGGTTTGAAACATATTAAGAATGAAATTCAAAGAATTAGGGTTCAAAAGAATTAGGGATGCACCATTGTATATCATGATTTCACCTAGTAAAAAACAAGCATTTGAGGAATTTTGTGTCGAATCTGGGGTGATGAATACGAAAACATTTATTAGTAACGTAGAGCATGGATGTAACTCAACTTGCTTATTGTTAAAATCATGCGAAAGTTTTGAACATTTAATAACTGAATTTTATAATAATAAGTATATTAGAAATGGTGATGATACTGTTTTGATTGAATCCGATTGGATTTTAGCTTTTAAAATTTAAAAAAAAAGACAAGTTTTTATGATTCTACAAATATTTTGTCTGAAATTTACTATCCCACTAGTTGTATAGTATTTGAACGTCTTTATATAATTGATTTGTTATCCCACTAGTTGTATGATCATTGAACGTATTTATATAATTGTTAGGATTTTTCATAAATATAAAAATGACCCAATTTGAGTGCATTTATATATTCCATAAAATTAAAGTTGAGAAAATGTTGGGAAGACTTGTGTATGTTATTTTCGCTAGCATGTATTATGGACCCCCCGATATAATTTATTGGGCACTAAATTTGTAATTGATCAGATTTCAAGAGTTTTAAGTTTTAATACACCCAGCACTTATAGAAATTTAGAACAAATTTTATGTGAAATATATGAATTATATGCAGAATGAATGGATACAAATATTAATCGAGTACCATATGTACCTACTCCTCTCATTGATATACCAGAAGACGACGCTAAAGTATTAACTTTATTCAAAGGCATTGACCCATATAGATATGATACAAATGCATGTGGTTCCTCTAGTAGTAGTTTGTCTACCGCATGTAATCAAATATCGGATGCAAGTCCAAATGCATTGGCTGCTGAATTAATTGATTACTTTTATCATAATATGCATAATAACAAAACAATTAAGAAAAATTCAGAAGCAATAATTGAATTCTGGTGAAAGTACGAACGACGATAACCAGTGATTTCTGCGATGGCAAAAGACCTACTAACACCTCCATTTAGCACCGTAGCTTCAAAGTCCACTTTTAGTGCAGGTAAGACGGTTCAGTCTGAGGTCAGGAGCCGACTGAATGAAGATATTTTGGAAGCATTAATGTGCTTGAAGGACTAGCAAGACGGTCATTTTCGACTGCAAGATAAATATGTCGAAATTGCATGTCGTCAAGTAAGTCATATTTAATTTAACCACATTAATCAAAATTTGTTATTGTTGACATATGGTTGATTATAACCTTAATGTTTTGATTATAACAAACAAGCCATTATTATTTCTAACAATTGATTTTGAGTGATGATAATTCAACGTTGAAATCAATCAATCATTGGCAAAATTAACACATTATAAATCGGACTCGAAATGAAGAACAAAGTGATAGTTAAGCATTCAAGTCAAATCATCCTAGACGATAGCGATTTGCATGCGA